>PVKS010001325.1:0-115719 GCA_004027875.1 Aplodontia rufa
GATGTAATGCTTTACAATCTAATACTATTTTTAGAGTTATAATGGGAAGGGGAAGGGAGGGATAAGGGAGGGTAATTGGGGGGGGCACTCCTGGGGACAGTTGCAATGTCCAGAATATATACACATCTTATACACATTTTATATTGTTTTGTTAAAATCTTGTAAGGTTGCTCAAAAATAAAAAAATTAAAAAAAAAGACTTGTTATGGTACTGTTAGAAGGACTGCAGGAATGAAAAGGGGCAGGGGAGGTAATAAAAAATGACTGTGTGACAGCAAAATCAGCTCAATCAGTAACAGCTAAATGATGGAACCAACCCAGATGCCCTCACTGGATGAATGGATTCAAAAGCTCACACACACACACACACACACACACAGAGAGAGAGAGAGAGAGAGAGAGAGCTGAATTCCACTCAGCTATTACAAACAGCCATATTGCAGTCTTTGAAGGTAAATGGATGGCCACGGAAGAAATCATGCTGAGCAAAGTTAGCCAAACCCAGAGAGTCAAGGGCCAAATGTCATTTTTGGAGGCTGGAGCTAAGCCCAGGCTTGGGTGTAAAATAGTCAAACTCATGTACTAGACCCACCAAAGGCATAGTGACACATAATCTAGGGGAACCATAGGCATGTAGGTGGGGAAGAGGGGAAGGAAGAGATGGGGAGACAAGAGAGGTAGAGAGGATAGGAAGACAATCAATGAAGCATACCCTTTACTCCCCTGAGAAGTTAAATGATACTTGTGCAGTCATTTAATTCTGGAAAAGTTACAATTTGTGTGTGTGTATATGTGTGTGTATATATATATATACGTATATGTATGTATGTATGTATATGAATATACATACACATATATATAGATGTTTATATCTCTTATAGAGGTATAATAGTGAAGAATCAAGAGACTGGGGTGTGGGCAACATGGGGAAAACTATGGTTTAGGATCAAATGATATCATATTAATACTTTATACGCATTTATTATAAACAACTCCTTAATAAAAGTCTTTAAGAAAGAAAAGATATGCTCAGAAAATAAGTAAATAAATAAATAAAATATTAAAAAAAATTACTGTGTGAAGCAGCTGCCATCCATAGAGCGAAGGTGCTGAAGCGTTACTGCGGAGTACAGGAGTGTTGGCCATGACCTTGGATGGGCCCCTGGGCTGACACATAGGGGAGCCTGCGCTTCTCATTCTGCGACTGCTGAAGAGAGGCTGCCCCTGCTGCCACTGGGCTCACGGAGGAATGGTAGACACCTGCAGAGACCCTGCTCGAAACACATGGAGGAGGAGGAGGAGGGAAGCACAGCTTCATCCCTCTCTGTGCTTTCTGAATACATGCACATGCGTGTCTTATGTTGGCGGAAGCTAAAAGGAAGGCTGCCAGCAAGGGAACCTGGGAAAAGTAGTCTGCAGATTCCAAGCCCCAGCGTGACAGAGCAGAGAAGGGCAGGTGTGGAGCTAGGAGATGGCAGGTCAACCCAACGCAGGCTTCTTCATGAGGACCGTCAAGAGGCTCTGTGTAATTTCCATTAAAAATCAGGAGATGTCTTCCCAATCTTTGATACTTTGATAGTTATTAGGTTCTTCAAGGACCTATTGAATTGGAAAAGAATTAGATGGAGTTTTCTAAAGGAATCCTTTGTTTAGGGCTGTTCTTAAAATCATGCAAGACAGTATGAATTTCAGAAAAACCCCAAAAATGCAGACATGGTCTTTAACAGGAAAAACTCTTGTCACACGGAGCTACTAAGAGAAATGATGCCATTTCCACTGCTTGGCAAACAGACCAGCCACCTACATTTAAAATAATTGTGAGTGTTAACAAAAGTACATCCGTGGGACTGAATGTCTTGTAGTTAGATTGGTTTGCATACCTTATTATTTTCTTTGTAAAATAAAGAACAATGATAAGTGGTCAGTGAAAAAAAAAGCATTGAACAGAAAGGACCACTCACCACTCCATGCAAACTGGAAGAGAAAAATGAAAAAATAATCCAGTGGGATGAGGAGGTAGCTCAGTGGTAGAGTACTTGGTGAACTTGTATGAGGCTGAGGGTTCAATACCCAGCGCTGAAGAAATGATCCAGAAAGTAGGACCAAAAGACAAGAGAGGGTTAAAAAAAAATTATAGGACATATCCAGATAATAGGAATGTTACCATAAGAAAGCAGAAGTGAGTAAATTGTCAAAGGAAATAATGCAAGAAATTTCCCTGAAACTGAAGAATGGGAATGACCGTATTGAACTAAGACTCCTTGCTGTAGCAGCCAATTCCTGGTCTGGGACAGGACGACATAAGGCACTCCTAGAACATTTTGTGTCAGAAACCAAGGAAAGGCACAGGCACGATGAGGGCATGCAGAGCAGATCACAGGAGCGGACCTCAAGGAACCGTGGTGCATCCAATTTGGGGCAAATTGGAGTAATACAAAGAGTATTGATGATAATGAACTATAAACACTGATTTTTTTTTTAAACGCATGCATGAGTTTGAGTATCTTCAGTGAAACTAAAAACAAAAAATACAAGGTAGGAGTGAGATAGGGAGTAGAATAATGATGATATTAGAAAATCACATTTTGTCAGGTTAGTGTCACATGCCTGTAGTCCTAGCTACTCGGGAGAATCAGTTGAGCTCAGTTTGAGGCCAGTCTGGAGAACACTGTAAGACCCTGACTCAAAAAGAAACCGAAGAGAAGAGAACTATTGGGTGAAAGACTGTGGGAAGCAGAATATTTAGAATCTGGAAGAACAGTGCTTGAACAAAGTGATCCAACTTAGCGCCACCAGTAGTGTGAAAACTGGCTCCACATTCAGTGGGAATTAACACAGCGCCACCTCCATAGTGTTTATACAGAAATGTTAAATCAAGAGCTGCAGGAAGAGTAGTTCAGCTTGAGAGACAGTCTGTGAGACAAGGAAAATGTCAGTGTCATGAAGGAAGGAGGGAAGGACTGTGGTAGATGAATGGAAACTAAAAGACATGACAACTAAGCATGTTTGTGATTTTGATTGGATTCTGAATTTTAAAAGCACATACAGGTAAAAGGATTGCTATTGGATAAATGAGATACATTTGAATAGGAACTGTGTATTATGTATCAGTGTTAAAATTCTTGGCTGTAAAAAAATTCTTGGGAGCCAAGCATGGTGGCTCATGCCTGTACTTCAAGTGACTTGGGAGGCCGAGGCAGGAGGATCTCAAGTTGAGGCCAGTCTGAGCAATTTAGTTATACCCTGTGTCAAATAAAAAATAGGAAGGGCTGGGAATGTAGTTCAGTTGTAAAGCACCCCTGCATTCAATCCCCAATACCAAGAAAAGAAAGTTCTTAGGTATAACAATAATACTGTTGTTTTAAATTTAAAAAATTTTTATTTTGTTTAATTTTATTGGGTGAGTATTGGAGATTAAACCCAGGGTTCCATACTTGTTAGGCAAGTTCACTACCACTGAGCCACATCACCAACCCTGTTTATTTTAAAGCAGCATCTTACTAAGTTGCTGAGGCTGATCTTGAACTTGAGATTCTGCTGCCTTAGCTTCTGAGTAACAGGTGGGGGCTGGAGTGGTGGTTCAGTAGTTGGAGCACTTTCCTGGCATGCACAAGGACACAGTTCAAACCCTAGCACTACATTCACAACTAAGTGTCAGACAAACAAAGGCCAGATGAAAAAATTAAATTGATTCTCTTTTCTTTCTCTTACTCTCTTCCTTTCTCTCTTAAAAAAAAAAAAAAAAAACAACCAGATTATAGGTGTACACCACCATGTGATATTGTGATGCTGTTAGAGAGTACCCTTGTTCTTAGGAAATGTGGACCTGGGGCTGGGGCGGTGGCTCAGCAATTTACGGAGCTTGCCTGGCATGCGCGAGGACGTGAGTTTGAACCCCAGCACCACGTACACAACGAAGTGATGGAGCAGTGAAAGCCACATGAAAAACTAAATAAAATTGTTTCTCTCTCTCTCTCACTTTCGCTCTCTCTCACTGCCCATCTCTCTCTACAAAAAGAAAAGAAACGAAATGTGGACCTAAGTTTTTAGAAATGAAATAGCATCTGTTTGCTGCTTACTTTTCAGTGTTTCAGCAACACACACATACACACACACAACACACACACAACACATACTTGAAGAAAATAAATATGCTTCTTATGTACTAAGTATACCTAAATTAAACACATTCGCTATTCATCAGTTACCTTTGGTGTATATGGATGTTTATTGTACTATCTTCTCTGTAGGTTTGAAATCTTCAGAATAAAGATTTGGAGAAGCTGGGCACTGTGGTGCATGTCTGTGATCCCAGCTACTCAAAGGCTGAAGAAGGAGGATTCAAGTTTGAGGTCAGCCTCAGCAACTTAGTAAAACCCTGTCTCAAAAGAAAAAGAAAAAAAGGGAGGGGATCTGGGTATGTAGCTCAGTGGTAGAGCACTGGTCTGGCATGTATGAGGACCTGGGTTCAATCCCCAGTACCACATGCGCACACACAAGATTTAGAGAGAGAAAAGGGCAAAAATATAAATGGTGAAATTTCCTCTGGGGTAGTATCTCAGCTACAGTTTAATATGTTGTCTAAAGAGAGAACGAATACCTCTCTTATTCATGTGCCATGAATAAACTCCTTTTATATTTTTTATTTTTATTTAAAAATTTTTAAATTGTAGATGGACACAATACCTTTATTTATTTCTTTTTATGGGGTGCTGAGGATCAAGCCCAGAGTCTCACCCATGCTACACAGGTGCTCTTCCACTGAGCTAGAACCCCATTCCCTCCTTTGAATGTTTTATGGTGCTGGGATTGAACCTGGTGGTGCTTTACCACTAAGCTACATCCCAGCCCTTTTAATTTTTTTATTTTGAGACAGGATCTTGTGAAATTACTGGGGCTGCCCTGCAACTTGCAATCCTCCTGCCTCAGCTTCCTGAGTCACTGGGATTACAAGCATGCACCATCACACCTGGCGAGTAAGCTCTTTATATCTAGTTTTGACCCATAAGAAAATCTTTAAAGATGAATGCATTTTAGTGTGAGAAAAAATAAGCGAGCATGATGCTACACATCGAGGTCATCACACTTCAGCCACTGGGGAAAGCAACACCAGCTGATTTCATTATAGGGTTTTCTCTAAAGACCTTAACCCTGAAGAAGCCAAAAGAAATCACAGAATAAACTTATCTCAGCTTCTTTAGCTGCAATTGTTGGTGACCTTGCATCCTAATGGTTTAGATTTCCATCCTTAAAGTTGTCACATCATGAGGAAATGGGACAGTTATCTTCCTGCTAGACTAACTTTCTTGTGTGCAGAGACTATCTAGCAGTTCTGATTCCCAGCAACTAGAAAATTGGCTGACTTCAAATTGGATTTATTTGAAAGGCAACTGGAATAATGTGGAGGTAGATTTTCTGAGTCTTCAAACTTTTTGTAAAGGACTCATCAGTCAGAAAAGATAATTTTGAATAAGTATAGAAAATTTATTGTGAATGGCCCGGATAGAATATACTAGATTTGATTCCTTTATTTGACACCCAACTGTGTAGGAGCATTAAAAGAAATACCACTGTCACATAAGAGAAATTCCACCATTATTCATTTTGCAAGAACTTCTGCTGATACCATACATTGGAATATTGTTCAACTATGAAAAAGGAATGGAGTAGCTATGCATGCTATGATATAAATGACATCACCTTGAAACATTACGCTAAACAAATAAAAAGAGCCCACATATTTTATGACTTCGTTTAGATGAAATATTCAGAATAGGCCAATCTCTAAAGACAAAAACTAGATTAGTGGTTATCAGGGGCTGGGAAGTTGGGAGGAATGGGGAGAGACTGCTTAATGGATATGAGGTTTTTCTTTTGGGGTGATGAAAATGTTCTGAAATGTATTAGTGATAGCTGCACAACATTATGAACGTATCTAATGCCAATGAATTTACACTTGAAAATGGTTCAGATGGTAACTTCATTATGTGTTTTGAGTTTAAAAGATTCAAAACATGGGCTGGAGCGGTGGCTCAGCGGTTTCGGTGCCTGCCTGGCAAGCACGAGGACCCGGGTTCAAACCCCAGTACCACGTACACAACTGAATGTTGGAGCAACTAAGGCCATGTGAGAAATTAAATAAAGTTGTTTCTCTCTTTCTCTGCCTCTCTCACTGTCCCTCTCTCTTAAAAAAAAAAAAAAAAAAAGATTCAAAACATTTTTATATGGAATGACAATGTGTTAGTAAAGTACTAAGGGAGCCGGGGTATAGTTCAGGGGTAGAGCATGTGCCCAGTATGCATGAGGCCCTGGGTTCAATCCTGAGCACCAAAAAAAAGATCTTTTTTAAAAAATTAGGGTATGTTGGGACACATCTGACTTTGAAAACTACTGCTTCCGAGCGTGCCCCTCCCCATCACTGTCATAAATCCGGCAAGGGCCACGGGGTGCTATGGTGCACACCTACAATCCCAGTGACTTGGGAAGCTGAGGCGGGAGGACCCCACTTTCTAGGCCAACCTCAGCAACTCAGCAAGACTGTGTCTAAAAATTAAAAAATGAAAAGGACTAGGTGTATGGCTTGATGGCAGAGCACCCCGGGCTCAATCCTCCGTACCAAAAAAAAAATTATTTAATGAAAAATAAAACAGGCAATAGGAGAACATTGGCGTGATTCATTGTGGACAGTCCTAAGGTGTTACATGACCAGTCAGCAAGATGGAAATTCTGAGGGGTCCGCTCACTTCCTGGCCTCCTGGTTTCTGAGTTTGTTTTCTTTTTTTCCCTAAAAAATACTTTATTTGGATCTGTGTGAAATCAACCCTCAGACCTTCGCAAAGGCCCCCCATTGAATGTTCAATAAATTTTTTGAGTTTTGTCAAGATTGGTGACCACGTGTGGCCAGGGTTAGTGGTTTGTGGCCTTTGCTTGCTAAACTTTTTCTTTCCATGGTACTTCGGAAAAGTTCTTAATTTTCCATGACACACCAGTGTTCAGGATTGAGGTTAAGTGGGGTGGACAGTCAGACGGCTGTAAGCTCAACACAGTTGAGTCAAGGACAAAGACGGAGAGGTGAAAGAGGAAATTCAGAAGACGAGAGGGAGTTGGGGCTGTGGCTCAGTAGTCAAATCCTTGCCAAGCATGCATGATGCCCAGGGTTCAGCCCCTCTCTGCAAAAAAGAAAAGGAACAGCAGAAGATGAGAAGAGAGGAAAGGAGAGAAGAATCGTATAGAAGGCAAAGAAGTCCTCCACGAATGCCCCCATGTTCCTGCTTGTCCTTAGTCAATACTGAAGGGACCAAAAGTGATCTATTTCTAGACATCAGATTTAAATGTGAAAAATATGTGTTTGGATTGAGCATTGCTGACAGCTACATCTGAAATAGAAAAACTGGGAAAGATCCATACTTCCAAATATTTCTTGTAAAGTGTTGGTGAGGATATGGAGAACAGGAATTCCTTGTACCCAGTTGGTAATGTGAGTTAGTATAATCATGATGGAAAACCTCAAGGTTCCTCAAGAAAACTAAAGATGAGTGCTTGCCTAGGACATCCAAGAAAGAAAGGAGGAAGGGAAAGAAGAAGGAGAAATAACCATGTGATCCAGCAATTCCACTGCAGGTATATATGCAGA
This sequence comes from Aplodontia rufa, assembly GCA_004027875.1. Lineage (NCBI taxonomy): Eukaryota > Metazoa > Chordata > Mammalia > Rodentia > Aplodontiidae > Aplodontia > Aplodontia rufa. The sequence goes on from PVKS010001325.1 coordinate 7,634, forward strand.
GGAATTGAAATCACTATGTTGTTAACCATACTCTGCTGTGCAGTAGAATTTACTTCTTTTCTGTAAATGTAACTTTGTACCCATTGACCTGCATCTCCCCTTTCCCTGCCCACTTAGGGCTTTAAAAAATATTTCTTGGTACTGAAGCTTGAACCCAGAAGCCCTTTACCACTGAGCTACGTCCCCTACCCTTCTAGAAAAAATTTTTTTAGACAGAGTCTCAATAAGTTCCTTAGGGCCTCACTAAGTTGCTGAGGATCTCTTGAACTTGTGATCCTCCTGCCTCAGCTTCCCACTGGGATGACAGGAGTATGCCACTGTGCCGGCTTATTTTAGTATCAAGGTTAACCTGACATTCTTCTCCAAAGAACCCAAACCAAGGTGCTGCAGGAGTGGAAACACAGGGTAGCCAAGAAAGGCTGCTCCACGGAAGGGGTTCCTGGGAGCAGAAGGGAGTTGTTGGTGTCATGTAACGGGAGCAGCAGTCTGGGGGAGGTCTGCTGTCAGTCTTTCCCAGGGTGTGAGCTTGTCCGTTCCCATTTGGGAGCTGTACTTCACCTTCCCCACTGCTGCTCTAGCATCTGTCACCACCATGCCTCTCTCCCCTGATCTGACTGCAGAATTTATAGCAAAGTTCTGAAACAGTGGAAAGGATACTCAGTGGGTGGGGGGGGGGGAGTAGGATCCAGTTGTGAAATGATAAATCAAGGCGTCTTTCATTTTTGGATTCTTTATGAGAGGCTTTGAGAAGCATGAATATGTGGCATTTTTGTTTGGATTGAGTTGGGAGTCTTTTGGTTTTGGAGATTTTTGTTTGTTTTAGGGGGATTTCTCTTTTTTTTTTTTTCTTTTTTTTGGTGGTTGTTTAGGAAGGTAAACACAGTCACAGTGATCAGTTTGGCTGTTTAAATAGACATAGCTTTAGCATGGCTCCATTGTGGTTGTTTTATAACTATCTGTAGAGAGAATAGCTGTAATGAACCCCCTTGATCTGATTCTACTTAGGGAAACCGAGCCCCACTCGTCATTCCAAAGGCTCTGTAAAAGCTTGGAGTTGTCGAGGATACCCAGGGCAATACTGTGATCGGGTTTCTAAAGCCTCGCATGGAGGAACTGCGTCTCTAGCATCTCTTTTTTGTTTGTGTTGTTTTGCTTTGCTCTTCTGGGGTGCTGGGGACCCCGCCTGGGGCCGTGCAATGTTAGGCCAGTGCTCTGCTCCTGAGTCATAGCCCAGCTCCTCCACCACGCGTTGAACTGGAGCGAGCCGTTTCCGGGCTTTATGGTGCATATTGTCTTCAGGCTTCTGCACTCCTGTCTCAGAATCTTCTCCATCCCCTGCCCACAGCTGTCCTTGCCACTCACTTGCTTGTCCACGTTTGTACCTTTTATCTGCACATCTGTCTCCATCGTCCTGTCGTTTCCTGGCACTCAGCATGTTTCAACTAAATCCATTATTTTCAGCCGTTCATCCAGCTACCATAAAGACATGTACCACACACACACTCGAAAACAAAATAAAAGCCAGCCCCACTCTGGTATTGGCTCAGCACCACCTTTCTCCAGGGGTTCAGTTTACTTCACAGTTGTGCTCTTCCTCCAGTGCCCTCTGTTCTTCATGTCATAGTATTTTTTTGTTTACCCAGGTTTTCCTTTACACTCTGTCATCCTTCTCACAGGGGCTGGATTGCTATGACTATACCTTCCTGAACAGCCCCCAGTCTCATTGTCCCCTGTGCATCTTAGATACAGCCCTCTGTGATCTCTCCGAAAGATAACCTGTCCCTACAACACAAATGCACCCACAGTCCTCAGCTCTGGATTTAAGGCCCTCAGGGTCCATCTTTTGTCATGTCTTCCTCCTCGTTCCTGTTCCCTCTCTAGAACTCTACCACTCCAGCCAAACCAGTTATTTCCACTCCTCCAAACCTAGCCTGACTACTTGTGCTTCTCAACATTTGCTCACACTGGTGACCTCCCCTGCTGCAGACCTGTTCAATGTCAAATCTTCCTTCAACTCCATTTAAGTGTTGCATGCTGCGGCTAGTACCTTATTCCTCCCTCTGTGTCAATCATGTGTTTCCACTCTTCAGTTTATTAAAGATTCATGAATATAGAATCTTTGGGGTAAGGAGCCATGCCTTCTTCTCTGCATTCTTGGGGGCAGGTACAGAGGCAAGTGAGACTAGTGAGTGCGTCCCTCCCACCAGCATCAACCCCAGGTGGCTATTGCCAGGTAGATGTGTGGGCCCAATCACGGAGGCTCTTCTGCTTTTTCTAGGAAAGACAGAAACCTCAAGTTCCGTGTGAAATTGCTTAATTTAATTTTCATATTATAGTTCAAAAGCAGTGACCATCAGAGCAACATACTCCTTTAAAATTACAATTTAAAGGCCATTTCATATGCAACATGAATATGAAACAGTAATACACTCTGTACAAATACAAAAGAGTAAAAGTTCTACTTTCCAGGATGAGTTTGGGATCTGTAAGAATAAATTTCTTAGAAATTAGGACTTGAACATTCAGCTTATGTATTTAGACAGTGGGAGAAAAATAGGATGGCTTTTATCACTTTTTTCCTTTCATAAATGCATTCAGGGACTGGAGCAGTGGCTCGGTGGTTACAGCACTTGCCCAGCATGCACAATTACACGGGTTCAAGCCCCAGCACCCACGTACACAACTAAGTGTCGGAGCAGTGAAACCCATATGAAAAACTCAATAAAAAAAATTGATTCTCTCTCTCACTGTCCTTCTCTCTTTAAAAAAAATAAAATACATGCATTCAGTAATATAAGATTCCTGCTAATTAACTTAGCCAGATGCCTTTAATAGCTTCTTGTTGCTTTCATTTTACAAAATGTTCAATGGAATGAAATTTTCTGGAATTTTACCAGACTGACATTAAAGGGCAAGTCTGCTTGGTACAATGTCTGTTACATGTTGAGAGGGTCTGCATGTTGGGGAAAATCACAGACCATTCCTAGTTCAGTGAAGGAGAGAAGGTCATGGGAGAGAATGCAGTGGCCGCCCCCCTTTGATAGGCTGAAAAAACAAGAGTAGCTGGCCCCGGCAGGTGTTCAGAGAATGCCCACACAGGTGCAGATTCCAAATGAATGATTATTTATTCCTTTTGGACTTCAGAGACATAATCATCTTTCATCTCCTCATTACACTTTTACTGATGCCTCCAGCGATGCTGTGCTACAGGGGAGGATCCTAAGTTCCTTCAGCCTGAGAGTCCCACGTTCAAGTTGCATAATGTCAAGTGTGAGAGAGAGAGAGAGGAAGAAGCATCACAGCCACAGTGATGAGCGATAGATTGCTACCTAGTTCCCAAATGACCTTTTTAAGACTCTAATCTTAGCAACAAGAGTAAGAAATTTCCATGGAACTTGCAAGGATATATAATGCTTCTTTTGGTCCTTATATCAGCTCTGCAGGAAAATTTGATTTGTCTTGTCTATCTTATATTTGTGGTGAGAAAAACCAGGCACATTCCTAGCTCTTGGAGAAGCCTTTTCTGAGCATAGGCCATTATACTATGTACAAATCAGGAATGAGGGCTCCCTTTTCTCTGTGTTTAATTAACTTCCTGTAAGTTTTCTTGCTTTGTTTGTTTTTGGAAGCACCTTGAGCAGAGAGGAATTTAAAACACTTCACTTATTCACCTATCTGTGCAATGGATGCCAGACTCCTATCCAGAGGTACAGTGTCAGATTCTGGGATTTATGAGATAGCTCCAGTCTCAGGAGTCCATAGTCGTGACTTTGGTACTCATGAGCATCACCTGGAATGCTTCTTAAGATACAGACATCTGGGCCCCACACGCAGAGAGATCAATTCAGTGGATCTTGGGTCTTGGAGTTTGGCACCTCCCCTTTGCCCCCCCCCCCAAGATGATCGTGAAATAGGTAGTTCTTGGAAGATCTTATCTGAGAAACTGTGCTCTCCTGGTAGAGAAAACAGTGGACAAAATGTAACTACAGACATTGAGTGGCTGCACCAAGGGCCATTGAGGGACCCATCCAAAGTGCTTTAGGAATTCAAGGTTGGGAGAGTTCTTTGCTGGCCACTGTGACTGGAAAGCATTTGAGTTAGTACAGGAAAAATGGGTGGGCTTTTGGTAGTTTGAAATAGTAAGGAATTCAAGCTAAGGGAGAGGATTGAACAGGAGCACTGAGGCAGGGGAAAGCAATGTGTCTACAGGGATTGGATCAGGCACTCCAGAGCTTAGAAACCCAGCCCCCACGCCCCCAGGTTCCCGAGAAAGTCCAAGCTGTTTAGCACTCTTCCCATAGCTAAACAAGATCTAGTCCCAGACCAATCTTTACTTTCCTTCCCCTTATCCACCTCCCTTGGCCACATTGTACCTTTGACCCCAACACACACATTTTCCTTTTCTCCCCCAGGGACCATGATCTAGCCCTCCGGAACCAGTTGCCATCCCTCTTCCATTATCTTGGGGGCTTTGCACATGTCCCTACCTCTCCCTAGAGTGCCCACACTTTACTAGTCCTCCTTCTGCTTTGCAGACATTTTAGTCCTTAGGATTCATTTTCAATTCACAGCCTCCCTAGGAACTCGTACACAGCCTCTGGGGATCTTGTGTAAATGCAGATTCTGTTTCGGTAGGTCTGGAGAAGGGCCTGAGATTCTGCATTTCTCAGTGGCTCTCGGGATGATCCGTTGGGTGGAAAGGATCTGAACAGCAGTGCCCTACTTGCTGCACAGCAGAATCACCTGGAGAGCTCAATATAAACCAATATGTGGACTTCCCCTCCCTGTAAATTCTGATTTAAATTGTTCTAACATTGTAGTAAATAGGAGTTGTTTTTTTTTTTTTTTTTAAGAGAGAGGGGCAGTGAGAGAGACAGAAAGAATCAATTTTGTTTAGTTTTTCACATGACTTTCATTTCTCTGAGACTTTGCTGTGTACGTAGTGCTGGGGTTTGAACCTGTGTACTCGTGCATGCTGGGCAAGCACTGTACAGCCGAGCCACCACTCCAGCCCTGTAAATGGGAATTTTTGAGTTTTCCAAGAAGTTCTTATGTTCAAGTTGAACAACTCTACTAGAAATTCTGCCCTGACTCCTCACATCTGGGTTATGATAGACACCTACAAGGTCCATCCTATCAGGTACTAACATATGGATGCCTGTTTGTATCTCTTACCAGACTCTAAACCACCCAAGAGCAGAGACCATGTCTCATTTGTTTATTCCTTCATCCGTTCATTCATTCAAGAAAGGTTTCTGGGGCATATGTTGTGTGCTATGTACTGTGTAAGGTATCGAAGATACGGATCAGACCTGAACACTAGACTCAGAGAATTTTAGCACAGTGCCTGGCAGGGTAGGCTCTGTTCATTGAATAAGTGAAGGAAAAGACAAGAAGGAAAAATGGAAAGAAAGGTAATAGGAATAAGAAGAAACAGTTGTCACCAAAGCACTTTAGACACTCAGGTACCCTTTATCCCTGGATCTGGCTTGAAGCTATCAACCCACTCTAGGTTATCAAATCAGATGATTAAGGATTTAGAAGGAGGGCCAGCCTCAAGAGGGGAAATGCTGCTTTACAACTTCAACTACCCAGAGTGGATTGACTGGAAACTTCAAGAGAGGAAAATTCTGAAGGACATTGTGAGTCAGACTGGTAAATGAAAAGGGACTAGATGGTGCCAGGTTACTTTCTCCAAAATAAAATGTAAGATGCCCTTGATAGTCTCCTTGTGTAGAATTCTCTCTTATATTTCCTTTTATAAGGGCTTGCTCAGCTTCACTCACTACTTTAAACCCATTTCCCCCTATAACATTTTAAGTCCCTTAACTGGATTCTCTCCAGCAGTGAAGATATTTAGGAACCTTAACTTTATCCTATTCAGGGAGTGGTCACCATACTGAATTCTTTCTTTTTTCTTTCTTTGTGTTTGTGTGTGTGTGTGTGTTTTAAGAGAGCAGGACAGTGAGAGAATCTTTTTTGTGTGTGTTTGTTTTTGTTTTGTTTTCATTTAGTTTCTCATGTGGCATTTGTTGCTCTGGCACTTCGTTGTGTATGTGGTGCTGGGGTTTGAACCTGCATCCTTGCCCATGCCAGGCAAGCACTGTAACACTCATCCACTGCTCCAGCCCCACCATACTGAATTATGATACCATACTTGAAAAATCAAAAGTCAAGGAGCCTGAAACACTTACCAGTAAATAAATAATAAAAGGAGAGAGGAGCCCTGTAGATGATTTGTGATTCCCAGTGGAAAATCAAGATAGTCATCCAGAAAGGAAGCAGAGCTGAGACCGGAGAGGAGAGTGAGCAGTCCCAGGATTCTGAGGAGTTGCTTGCCCCACTCTGCTGTCCTAGTGGCTGGGGAGATTAAAGTAAGTTATCAACCCTCCTTGAAATACTGATGAACTCTTTTTTTTTTTTTTCTTCCACTACTTATATTTCTGGGAAACAGCCTTTTCCCCTTCGATTTTTGTTCTTCACAGTTTCTGTTTAGAATGGACGTATATTTCCCATGGAATTCTCAAGTTGTTTTATCATGTGTGTTTGCAGGGATAACGTGTTTCAGAAATGTGTCTCCAGTCCTCTTAAGCATTGCCTAAGATTTTTTTTTCTGATATTTCGAGCTCTCAATTCCCTTTTATTGTTAGCAGTTAGGACTACCTAATTCCACTTTATGTTACATTTTCAAGGGAACATTTTGAGTTGAGATATGCATTTATTTAAATGTACTGGAATTCTTTTCTCCTCTACTCCTTTCTGGCTCTGGCCCGTAGGTATAAGAGTGTAAACAAATATTATACTAAAGTGGAAAAACCTTGATGAGTGACTATCAAATATCCCACTGTACCCTAAAGCCACCCCACCCCACCCCCACCACAGGTACTTTGACCACCTGATTTTGCACCTATAACCTGTGAAGTTGTATTTGGCACCTGGGTCTCTAACATTCCATTTGGCTACTTCCCTTTCCCCAGAAAGGGTTTTCACCCCAGTTTGCATTCAACTTTTGCTTTTCTGCAAGGTGCTGAACCATCAACCAAACCAGTTCATAAGTCATTGTAGACGGGGTTTGAAATGCTAATTCACAGCTGTTGACAGGTATGAATACCCATCAGCCTGGAATGTCACACCTATTCAAAGTAATTGTGCATCCTTGCATATAATCTCTTTTAAAAAACCAGAAATGTGAAACCTGGTTGCTTCACGCTAAGAAAGAGAAAATTTCCTTAAAGATTCCCATAGCAGTTTTATCTAAAATAAATAAATAGCTCTCCCCCCCCCCCCACAGTGTTCCTATATAGCTATAGGTGTAGCCTTAGGCATATACTCCTGTGTGTGTATGTTTTTTGTATATATATGTATGTAAGAGACTCACCATGCTGGTGCCTGTTGTATTAATATAACTGGAATATATATTTTTCAAAATCCTAGAGACAGAGATCTAACTCATTGGCTACTGCATCATGTTTTTACAGAAAGCTTATTAAAGGGTTTTTCCAATTATAAAAATGATTAATTTATTGTAGAAAATTGGTAAAAATAGAGAACAATAACAAAAATCCACCTTCTACAAATAAGGGCTATTAACATTTAAGGTATCTCTTTCCAGTCTTTTTTCCGCACATACATATAACTACATGAATTGTTGTCCCCCCCACCCCATTTTCACCAGTTTGGGGTCCTGTCTTATATACCATGAAACTTGTTTTGCTCACTTCTTGGAGTCTGAGAAATTTCAGTATCTTTGCAAACTTTCCCACAAAGTGATTATATAACTTTTAGAAAATGTTTGTGTATTATATGTATTTACATGACCTCCTGCTTGAAGCAAGAGTAAACTTTTCTAGCATTTATTATAAGATATATTTTAATTTGAAAATTGGGAATCACGGTACACTGTTCCCTGTTCATTTCAGTGGAGAAATACCCCACTTTAGGAAGTACAGTCGGTCTTCTGTACGCGTGGGTTTTCACATCCATGAATTCAACCAACCATGGATTGAAAATATTTGAAAAACAAATTTCATCTGTGCTGAACGTGTATAGACTTTTTTCTCTTGTCAACAATACAGCATAATAATTATTTACATAGTGTTTCCTTCACATTTGGTAGTATAAGTAATCTACAGGTGTAGTCATCTAAAATATGGCAGGTTAGGGATATAGCTCAGGCCCTGGGTTTCATCCTCTTCACCACAAAAATCAAGTATATGGGAGAATGCACACAGGTTGTGTGCAAACACTCTGCCATTTTATATGGAAGACTTGATCTTCCACTGATCAGGATTGAGGGAGAGATGCCAGTCCCAGATGGATATCAAGGGATGATTGTGCTGCATCTCATTCTTATCTTTTACCTCCTGGGTGTGGCAGCTGAAAGATTTTAAAGGCATGATGCATTTTCCCAAAAGCAGCCAAAAAATGCCATCGCCTTCCCTGGCAAGTATGCCTTGGGCGCTCGGCGCTGTACTGGATGAGGAAGCATACAGCAGTGGTCTTTGCCTTTGCGGAGCTTATGTCACAGTGAAGGAAGAGAGAGGAATGAAACAGATGGACAAAATATAATCCTTACCAATGATGATACAGTCTAGACAGCTAGAATGCCCTCTGGATCTTGAGACTCTGAGAAATAACCCAATTCTACATTACTGATTTATTAATATTATTAGGATCACCACTAGAGATTGACTTGGATAACATAAGAGCATTAAGTAATTATGACAGGGGCTGGAGTGGTAGCTCAGCAGTTATAGTGCTCACCTGGCATGCTCAAGGACACAGGTTCAAACCCCAGCACCACATACATAACAAGTGTTGGAGCAACAAAAGCCACATGAAAAACTAAATAAAATTGATTCTCTCTCTCTCTCTCTCTCTCCTCTCACTCTCACTGTCCCCCTCTCTCTCTTTAAAAAGAAAAAGTAATTATGACTGATGAATGAAATACTATGCCAGTGGCTCCATTTGAATGCTTCATAGAATAGTGTCCAGTTACTCAGAAACCTAGGATAAATGAAATGTCAAGGAATGTCCTGATCTCTAGAAGGAGAAAGCTGCTCATTTTTGCTGCTTCCTTTTGTGAGTCCCGTCTTCCTTACTGGGGGGATGATGTTGGCGGAGTTAACTAAAGGCAGCACATTGGTTCATGATTTGTAAACTTTGTCCTCATTGTTCACAGCGTTTGGGGTGAGGGAAAATGGATGAGCTTTCTGCTTCTTAGTCATCCCCACCTCCCCACCCACCCTGACTCAAACTCAACCCTCATTCTACTTCACCCAGTCCCATTATGGAGCAGAAAAGGCTGCTTAAGGCCTGGTTTATTTACCTAATAAACTGGCTCTTGTATTGCCTGGGAAATGCTAAAATTTTTTAGCCAAGAAATCCTAGTAACAAGCAAACAGAGGTTCAGCAGTCAGGTCTGAAGAAACAAGAAAATGAAGGTCAGCTAATATCGCCATTATTCTCCTTCCTGGTGGCCATGACAGCGCTAGGGTTTATTTGAAGATCCCAGACTTCGAATCATTGCTCGCATTGTTAGCTGCCCAAGTATTCTAGGCTGTGCCAACAGTTTCAGATATTAATGTATTCTAGAGATCAGTGAATGAAGAATTCCTCTGCACTTTTTTCTTTTTTAATTTTTTTTCCTTACACTTTGTTTGCAGTGTCTTTGTCTGCCAGACGTTGCTGGGCATTTCTAATGAGAAAGCAAAGAATTGTAGAAGGAAAAAGGCAAAGAGGGGGAGGGAGGGAGAGAAGAGGCGAGGAAAACCAGGGCGTGTTGAGCACTTTAACAGTAAGGTGACATTTTTACAAGCTAGTCAGGTGCACAGGACTCATTGGGAAAGCAGCATTGGTGATGCAAATTCAGAGCGGAAAGTGCATTTGGGAGGGATGTCTTAACTCACTGATTAGCTGCTCTGCAACAAAAATGCACTTTTATTTCTGAACATCATTTTCCCCGCAGGATACCCGGCTGGTGCTGCTTTCGTATTCATTCCAGCTTCATTATTGGAGCCACCTTGCAACCCACCCTGGGCAGCTGCTAAAAGGGGGAAAAATTAAAGCAATTCATACTCCTGGTGACTTTCTGCTGCAGAATAATTGGTTTCTGTTTGCAAAGAACATTATCACAGCAAAGCCCAGAAAACAGAAAGGCCTGTCTGAGAGAGGGTTTCTGGGGCTAGGGTAGAAGACAGCTGCAGGGAGAGGGCAGGGAAGGGATGTGAAAAATCACATTTCTGAAAAGGCAATTAGCTTATAATTAATTTTTAATATCATTTCATAGTAGGATTTGTCCTTATGTGCTATATGTACAGGCACTGGTTTCTTAGCATGTCCTCTGATACCCCCTGGGAATGTTAATGAGACTAGACCTGTTAAAGAGCTCTTTAGACAGCGACGCTCTTTGGGGAAGGCCTGAATGAAATGCAGACCCTCTGAGGGCTTCTTCGACACACAAGAAGTCCCTTTGTTTCCTGTTTTATAAACCAGAGGCATGTCTAAAATTGCAGGGAAAGTGAGAGGGGCTGAGGATTGGCGCTGGGGGCCTGCTTTCTATATTTAAAAAGAGGAAAAATTGTTCACTAGTTATTCGGGCCTGGATTTGATAGGCAGTCCAGGGTGTTTTTGAAGTTCTGAAGGAAGGTTCTCTGAAGATGTAAGCAGGATCTGTCTTTCACTTAGACTTAATTAAGAAACTTGCTGGCTTTGTCTGTAGGGGGCCCATTACGCGCAGGCTGCAGCCCCCTCTGAATAGGGGCTCAGCCTGGAAAGTGTATACAAGGCAGACGCCTTTGTGTCGTGTTGCCAAACTGGAGGCAGGAGCAAGCGCGAGCAGGGCCCTGCCAGAGGCCAGCCCTTGTTCATACATGTGAACCCGCGTCCCAAACACAGCGCTGCAGCAAGTGCGAGGACATTCCTAAGGGACCTAGAACTAATGAACCTTTTTATAAAATGAAGGTAGCAAACAAAAGAGGGGGTGAGGCTAGAAGAGTTTGTCATGTTCTCTGGAGTCCTGTTCTTAAATCCTAATGATGGGCCACAGGGCTAACACAGAGGTAAACAGTATTCCTGATTAGCACTTTGTATGCAAACCAGCCGTGGCCGGAGCCTGGCTCTGGGCACAGCCTCACCCCCAACTTGATTCTGTCCAGCCCAGGGTGAAATTTTTGCTGTGGTCACTGTTCTTGTAACCCTGAGAATAATTTCCCCCTGGTGGGCCACAGTGGCCTACCCTATTTAGAACAAAGTTGCTGAATGCTGGAGAATAAAGAACAGTTGGAAGGCTGTGAGCAGTGGTTAATCAGCTAATTCGCATTTCAAAAGGCACTAATAAGAGGTGATAAATTCAAATAAAGCCCTGGGTATGAGTACTTTGCTCACTCTGGAAAGCCTAGGGTGAGGCTCTGCCTTCTGTTTCTCTCTGCTGCCCATCTTTGCTTTTCCTTTTGAAGCTGTTGAGACCTCCCAGGGTAGCTGCACCTCAGCCCTTATCCTCAGTCCGAGCAGGGTCCTGCAGACCTTCCTTTCAGGGGTCTTTTTGCTCCCCGTAACCCCAGAGCTGAACCTTGTCTGCCAGGACCCTGGACCCTCTGAGCCCTCTCGCTCCCCCCATCTTGATGCCATTGTAGGGTCCAACTTCTTCCTTCCGAGTAAATGACAACTGCCTTCCTTTTCTCATCTCTTCCTCTCCTTCTGGTCTGTGATATCTGACAGTCCTTGGGCAGCCCTGCCCTCTGGCAGTTTGCTTTACTGTGATGGGACCCTGTGCCTTACTTTGCATTAAGTACTTTGCCCAGCTTTGTGACTTCCTTAGTGGTCCCTTGAGACTCCCCACGCCACTCTGCAACTTTTCTCACGCTGCTCACCCGTGCCTCCTGTTCCTGATGATGTTAGGTGTGCCGCATCAGACATGGACTTTCTGGTGTGTGTTCCTCATAGTCAGGTCTTTTTGTGCTTACAGATTAATGACTCTTCTGGGCCCGGTGTCCCTCACCCAGTGACTGGAAAATCAGCCAGCCAGCCAAGTGGCACTATAAAAATGGAGATGTAACGCCAGGAGTTTAGTTCAAGTATGGAAGCTGAGCTTGTCCGAACTCTTCTCACTTCTTCTCGCAACCCTTGGCAACATGTAGAAGAGTATTGTTGCCATCGTCGGAACAAGCCTGGCGCATCCTTGATCCAGATCCCAGAGGCAGCGTCACATGTTCAGCACCTCTGGTAGCTTTTGCTGGTTTCCATTTGGCCATTATATGCCTGTGTGGAGTCTGTCCTATATAGTCCCTGGTTTTTTGACTCCCAGAGCACCGTAAGACCATCATGCTCTGGAAATCCATTAGGAACTGAGCCACCATCTTAATTACATACCCTGAGGGAGTGACATTTCATATTCTGGCCATGAGTGACTTAGAATTTCCCTGAACTCCAGCCCTGACAATTTGATGACATTAGGGATATCCTTAAAAACCCTAAGATGACCAGTGACCCTGAACAATAAAACTGGTAGCTGACCAACCTTAAGGTTGGTCACCCATGATGAAGACTCTCCACGTAGCACACTCTCTGGTTATTAGGAGCATATTTACTTGAATACTATTCAGATTATGAATTATTTTTGAATATCCCTGTTTTCAGAGGGACTGTATACCAGATGACCTCCAAGGCCCCATCTGTTCGGGAATACATAAGCAAGCATTCTTGTGCTATCTCATGGGCACATAGCCCAATAAACGCTACCTCAGAACACGGGACCCATTTGCTATCCAATTCTATGTCAGGAAAAAAAGAAAAAAAAAAACTCTTAGCTAGGGCTGGAACAATGGCTCAGCAGGTGGAACACTTGCTTGGCATATGCAAGGACCTGGGTTCAAACTCCAGCCATATGCAAGGACCTGGGTTCAAACTCCAGCACCACATACACAACTAAGTGTCAGAGAAACAAAAGCCAGATGAATAAATGCAATTGATTTTCTCTTTCTCTCTCACTCTCTCCTTCTCTTTAAAACAAAACAAAAAAACTCTTAGCTATTAGCAGTACAGCCATCTCTGACCACTTAATGTGAAAGAAGTTTATTGAAAGGATATTGAGTAGTTTGAAAAATAAATCACTGAGAAGGCTGGATGATTAGGCTAGAAAATGCGGAGGAACCAAAGGAAGGTACAACCATAACCACAACCCTACCACAGAACCCTCTAGTGGAGGATCTCATTGTCACAACTGCTGGATGCCCCCTGCCACCAGGTACCATAGCCAGTGCTGGACACCAGAGACCAAAGGTGCGGGGCTCTAGATGATGTCCCTGGAGAATGAATTCTGCTGCCAGAATTCACCAAAATGAATTCTCCTGTCTTCTTCTAAGTACTATGTGTTGCAGAGTCATAGCCCTGATTAGCTGCACACTCTGGCATGGAGGCAGGGGATGCCGATATTTGACCCTTTGGCCTGCATCCTACCTAGACTCCTGTAGCAAAATAGTTTGGAAGTGTAAGGAATGGGTTCAGACAATGGAAAACTGAAAAACTAATGAGTCTGCTTCAGACTTCTAACTCCACTGGAAGTTATTTGCCAAATCTAGATATCTCCTTCCTAGGCTTTTCTCACTGAACCATCCAGAACCAGCTACATAATTTTGAGAGCTCAAAACAAAGTAAAAATATAGAGCCACTTGTTTAGAAATTATTAAGACTATCAAGAGCTGGTGCATGCCTGCAATCCCAGCAACTTGGTAGGCTGAGGCAAGAGAATCACAAGTTCAAAGCCAGCCTTAGCAATTTAGCAAGACCCTAAGCAACTTAGTGAGACCCTGTCTCAAAAAAAAAAAAAAAAAAATAAATCAAATGGCTGGGATTATGGCTTAGTGGTTAAGTGCCCCTAAGTTTAAAACCTAGTACAAAAAAAAAAAAAAAAAGGACTATTAAAAGCAATAGCAGAGCATTAAACCAAACATGGGCTCTTCACAGCATGGGGACCCTGTGTCTCTAGAGGCCAGTGCTCATAAAGCTGGCCTTGACTTTAGGTCCTTTTTGATGCATCAGTATTATTTCATCATGTGTCCTATTCATGACTTAGTGTGACTACAGTTATCTCTATGCTACAGTTAGAGCAATTGGTGCTAAATAACTGTGGACCGGTGATTCCAACCTAACCCTCTTGACTCTTTAAATTCTTCTTTCTTTGCACACATGACACTGTGCACTGGTCGCTCACAGAATGGAGAACTTCGGCATTCCCTAGAATGAACACGGTGTTCTCTGGGCATTCTCCTTCAGAGCTGTTAGTGATGTAAAAGATAGGATACTGCCTCAACTGACTTCGCCTTTCACTTCCCAGAACTGTACTGAAGGAAGGAAAGAGAGTGGCAGTAATCAGCTTGTACCCAGACCACCAGCACACTCTAGTTCCTCCACTAAAAATAAGGAAAATACAGATTTTCTTTACATATAAATGTGTGTAAATGCCGTGTGATCTTAAGCAAGTCATTGACTCAGCTGCCCAGTATTTCAGTTTTCTCACTGATTAAAATCTTGGGTCACAATATAAGATCATGACCTAGGTTCCATGCCTCTCTGTCCCTTGTGCCCTGTTCCCTAGCAGGCACATCATTCTTGAGGTCAGAGCTTACCCCCAGGACCTTCATGCCCTCCCATTCTGCCAGCTCCCTTTCTGCTACCTGTTTGTGTCAAGAACCATGCCTACAGTATCTATTGACTCCTGCCACCCACCCATTCCATCAGTAGCCGTGAATCTTTTCATAATCCATGTCCAGTGTATTCCGGAGGAACACAGTGCCTGCCTCCTTCCTTCTACTCCAGTGCTGCAAAACTTGTCCTCTTCTGTCTGGCTCCCAGTCTGGTTCCCTGAGAGCCCTCCACGTTGCCTTCTTACACAGGTGCTCAGTAGTCCCACCATTCTTACTGACTGCCTTCAACAATGCCTTTCTCTATCTCCTTTTTCCTCTGTTGTTTCTCACTTCCCTTCCCTCCCCTAGATTGAACACAATACGAGATTAAGGTATATTTTAAGAGTATTTGTGATGTTTGTAAAATACAAGGTTATTTGATGTATTTTTAATTTAAAAATCATAGCTCTTGAACAAAGTGTAGCTCTTTTTAAAAAGCTATAATGAATTTAATTGTTTTTTATTGCTATGTAGTCTTTAATTGATTTTTTCCCCTTCGAAGGCTTTTTTCTTTTGTCTTTTTTTCTTATTTTAGACCCAGGAAAGGAGAAATTTCCAAGGGTTATCAGTTCATTAGCTGTTAGAAGGAATAATTGATCTGTCAACTCAAAGGATTTATAAGGACTTGGCTCACAGAATTCATGAAAGCAGTGGCATATGTTTAAGTTCTACTTCAAAAGAAAACATTTCAGAAGGGGCTTCCCCTTACTTTTTGCAAGATAAAAATTAGCATCTTTCTAGTGATGAAAGACCCCTGATTTTTAAGGTCTTCTTGAGGAGCTACAGCTGCAGTATTTGCACCTACACCTGTAATAATTGGCTACATATTTCAAACACCAGGAGAATGGATCAGAAATATCATAAGGTTTTTGGTTTCTTGCAGTTGTTTTTCGTTTTTTTTTTTTTTCCTGTAAAAGGAATGGAACACAACTAACATTTCTTCAAACTCAAATGAGGTCTTTCTTTTTTCTTTTTTCTTAAAGCAAATGCACCCAAATTGGTCTTGGTTCACAAAGGAAAGACTGACTGCAGAGCTAACAGACCCATCATTAGCCATCCCTGCCCTCTCAAATGGCCTGTCCGTTGCATTGCTCACAATATAGGACTAAGGCCGTAAACAAGGGATCCAAGAGAACTCTGGACAAGAAGCATACAATGGAGTGGGATAAATTTCTTTAGCATAAATAGCAGTCTCCAAGGGTGACTGGTGTGAATGGATCCCTGCTGTGAGGGTCTCTGTGCCCACAGAGGATATCTGTGGCTTTAAGAGCTCTGGTCCCACCCCCTGGGCTGTGGAAGTGCTCAGTCTCCCCTGCTGGGCTTGGTCCTCAGGCCCCCTGTGGGCCTCCTCTTCCTTTCAAGCTGTGAGTCCTAAGGAACTCAGTGACAGCTCCTCTTTCATTCTGCTGTGCAAATCCTTGAGCTGTTCCTAGTGCTTTCAAAAGGGAAATATAAGACATTTTACTTGTTCTGTCCAGCGGGACCATGGAAGTCTGGTAAGAACCAGGGCTGTTCCAGCAGGAAGCCTGGGAGAGATCTTCCTCTTTGTAATGACTTGGGGTAAAATCCTTGAGATGATCAGTAGCCCACAACCTATTCTTCCTGCATCCTTCCCATCATGTTCCGTGGGATGCCATCTGGGTGCTGTTCTGCCTAGGACCTGTGTGCTCTCGCTGGCCTACATCAGAAAACCCAAAGACAAACTATACTAGTAGAGAAAAACCATCTAATAGTAAATATCAAAGGTTAGTTTCTTAGTAATCATAAGCCACAAAGCTCAAGTTTTAAAGGAAAACATTACTTTTGAAAAGATCTTTTAAAAGAATTACATAACACATATACACAGTTTAAATAGAAAAAAAAAAGTCAACCAATCTCCTGTCCTATCCCTTCTTATCCCTTCCTGGTCCCCAGAGTCCATCACTTTGATTCATTTTTAATTTTCTTTCTTCTGCTGATAACTTACATATTATTCAATGATGTATAGTTGTATTGACTCCCCCAGAAAATACCCCATATCTGCAGTTACTCAGTTCCCTTCTTGTAAAATGGCACAGTATTTGCAGAGGACCTGTGTGCATCCTCCTACTTACATTAAATGGTCTCTAGGTTACTCACAACGCATAATGTAATTTAAATTACATTTACACGTTGTTCTACTGTATTGTTTAAGGAATAACAATAAGAACAAAGGTCTGTGTGTTTATTACAGATGCAGGGTTTTCACCGATACTTTCGATCCTTGGGTGAATGTGCAGATGTGGAATCCTTGGCTGAGAAGGTCTGACTCTTCTTCTGCACATTATTTTTGATTTTTGAACTTTACAGACATTACCTATTAATTTCCTGATAGGATACATAGGATTTCCCTCATACACACCTCTTCCCCTTACTCGTCTCTGTGTTACTGTTTTGACTTAAGTAATAAACTGTTTCCTGCTCCATTATATACAGCATGCCTGTCTCACCCTTCTTTTGCTCTCATCTTCTTTTGGCTTTTAGTAGTACTTGTATTCCATTTTAACTACACTTAAGAGTTCTGTACTGTAGTGTTTAAGTAGATTCTAGAACTTGAAAGCCAGAAGTCATAATCTCTGTGTTAACCAAAGGCAAATAAATCTATTGTTTTCTTATGTCATTGACTTAAAACCATGTCCCATTTTAACTTACTAAAGTGTTTTTAAAGATATGTTTTTGTAATTCTTCTGAATTTTCTTTTTTCCCCCCCTCCTTTTTGGTAGAAAAAAGCATGTGCCTCTTTGCCCTCATATCTTCTCACTTATAACTCATCCTATTACTTAAAAGCCAATCTTTTCTCCTAGAAGTCCACTTAACTTCCTGTTCTAATTTATTTATTCTGAGTTGCTATATACTTATACCAAAAACTGCCTTTTTTTTTTTTTTAAGAGATAAAGGGACAGTGAGAGAGAGAAAAAAAGAGAATCAATTTTATTTAGATCTCATGTGTCTTTCTTTGCTTGGACGTTGCATATGTGGTGCTGGGGTTCACACCCACCTCCACATGCATGCCAGGCAAGTACCATCACTGCCAAGTCACGGCTCCAGCCCTTGCATTTTATATTTCCTAGAGTTTTTAGTTGTCTTTATTTTGAAATTTTCTGAACTGAGTTACCTCTTCTCTCATGGAGACTTAGATCTTCAAGCCTTCAGGCTTTTTGCTCCAGTTGGATGGCACTTTGATTGTGAATTCTGTTTTCTGCTGAATCAAGGGGCATACTATTACATTTTCGGTCTTGTGTAACTTTAATTTTCTAGGTACTGATGATTCCATTTTTCCTTTCATTTCAGTGGAAAATTCATCAGGCGATATCTTGGTGTTTATTTATTCATTCAGTTTTCAGTTCTCTAGTTTGTGGTTTACTTTGTTATTTGATTATCCTAGAGAGCTCCCTTCTAGAACTTTCCGCTCCAATCTGCAATCCACCCCCATCCTAGGCTTTCAGAGCTGTGTGTCCTGCTGGTGTTTCCAGTCACTGTTGGTCTGTGTTCTCTTTATCCGATCTCATGTCTTTCCTCAGTTTTTATTTTAACCCTCATTTTGTTGAATTTTATTCTCAACCTTCAGAAAAAAATGTGCAAGAGTAGTATGCCTTATGAATAGAATATAGAATTATAAATTGTAAGTCATTTTCCTTCAGAATTTGCTTTAATGTCCACTAATATGCAGTGCTGCCTATGAGAAGTCTGATGCTCGACTGATTTATGACCTGTTTGTATTTATTTTATTGTCATGTTGTTTTTTGTTTCAGAAGCTCTTAGAGTCTCTGATTTACTGTTAATGTTCCTAAATGTCACACAATGTGTGTTAGTTTCCTAATTTCTAAGAGCACTTTTTTGCTTTCTTTATTTTTTGATGCCAGGGATTGAACCCAGGAAGCATGGGCACTACCATGGACATGCACATCCCAGCTACCCATGTTTTTGCTTATTCTTCTTCACTCCTTTTCCATTGAATCTGCCATTGTTTCTATGGGTACAATATTCCCCCCCACACACATTTCTTCAAGGGTACTAACTAGAGGGGCTGGAGCAGTGGCTCAGTGGTTAGAGGGCCTGCTTGATATATGCAAGGACCCCAGTTCAAACCCTGGCACCACATACACAACTAACTCAGAAAAAGCAAAGGCCAGATGGAAAAATAAATAAAATTGACTCTCTCTTTCTGTCTCTCTCTCTCTCTCTTTAAAGAAAAGAAAAAAAAAGGATCCTAACTAGATAGTTTTTGTCGCATTGTGTTTTATTTTCAAGTCGTTCTCTTCTGTCATTAGAATTATTTCTGTGTCCTCTGGAGTCAGTTTTTGCATTTATTTATTTTGTGCTTTCAATGCCATGCTGCACAGGCTTGGCTGAAGTGCTGGATGAATCTTGGAGTGAGTTCATCTGGAAGATGGGACGCTCCGCACAAATGGACCTATCAACTGACGGGCCTCATGTCCCTGGTGCTGGGAAACCCACCTCACACCTAATCCTCCACTTAGGACTCTGTTCTAGGACAAGGGCAACTACCTACACTAGCAGCTCTAGTGCCCGGAAAGTTTGCTCAATTCTTTGGAGAAAACAGTCCAGCTGTCTGTGAAGGGGGAAATACTTGGGGCCTGGAGGTTTCGTCACTGGGTAAGGGGGAGGCTCTGCGTGAAGATGTCCACTGAGTCCTGGCCTGTTTCACTCTTGCCGTGTTTTATATCTGGAGCCCTCAGGGATTGTGCTTGGCAGGTTAGTGCCCACTTTGGTTCTGGCCCCTCCTCATGTTCTTTCTTAGCCACAGCTTCACGGAGGTTTTAGGAAGCAGCTTTAACTCATTTGCCTTCTGTCTTCTAGAAGTTCATGGAACTCTCTTTCACTGATGATTCCTCATTTCTCTTCATTGTTACAGAGCTTCATTGTTACAGAGTTATAGCCCTTTTCATTCCTCTCTTCCTCTTTATCACCTCTTAAATCATAACTTTTCCAGAGTAAATCTGACCTGATGGTTAAATAAATCTTAAACCAATTGACTAGCTGGCAACCCTTTACCACCCAGTCGTTGAAAATCTCCAAGTGACACAATGGAGAGCGTATCAGCATTCATTCATCAGAGATTTTCATGGGTGCACAGCACTGTGTTAGTTTCTGGGAAGAATACAGCGATCATTTGGATGCTATCCCTGCCTCAGGAAGCTCAGGTCAGTGGGGGAGAGAACTCATGGATACAAGGAACTCCTAAGTCCACGACGAAACCAGATCAGTGGTGTAGGAGGACCACTGTTACAGGACTCTAAAGGAAAGGGAGAGATTATTCTTACAAGTGTGAGTGAGGTAAAGGAAATTAAAACCAACTCGTTGAAAAATAGCTTATTGAAAGAATGGACTTGGGCGAATGGAGGCAAAGGAGAGAAGAAGGAAGTGCTGAGAATAGTCCAGGACACAAAGACTCGTTCATCCTGACTGGAGCCTGAACCTTTCAAAGGTGCTCATGCTGCGTCATGGTGAAGTTGCTTTCTTTCCTAGAACTTTGCTGCTGTCTTGATTGAAGTGGACGTTTCCCGGGATAGCGCCTTGCTCAGCTGAGGCACTTTCTCCTTCCATGACTTTACTATCTCAGAACCAGAAAAATGCCTCTCCCAGAGCCCCATTCTCTTGCTGTCCTGTCAGGGAGGTCCATGCCATGTGATGCCTACACCTCACTGCCATCCTCCTGGCCATCTCTGGCAGGTAGTGTTGGTTGGCTCCCTCCCTACTTACTTTAACTTCTTCCTCGCTTTCCCTCCTGGTTGACAGAAGTTGGAAAGTTAAAGGAAAGGTTCATGTCTCAGACTCAGTGTCACCAGGATAGCACAGGTGGCCTGGTTTCTGTCATATTAGACATGGAACTAGAAGTTACCAGGGAGGTGTCAGCTGTGCACAGGGGGATCAGATCTTTTGGGGACTGGTGTTGGGAGTGTTTGACTCTTCGGAGACAGCTCAGCAAAGACTGGCACTGATTCCTGTTGTGCTCTGTAACCTTTAGCATGCAGCTTCAGCAGTGGGGTTTGTATTGAAACTGCCCTGTTGTTAGCAATGTCCTTCCTGATTTTTCTGTTGTTGTTGTTGTTTCTTTTGTTTTTAGAAAGAGAGAGAAGAAAGAGAAAACCAGTTTTATTTATTTCTCCATCTGGCCTTTGTTCATCCAACACTTCGTTGTGTATGTGGTGCTAGGGTTTGATCCTGGGTCCTCACGTATGCCAGGCAAGCGCAGTACCACTGAGTCACCGCTCCAGCCCCATGATTGTCTTCTAAACCTGGTTTTCTAATTGTCCAGGAGATTTTACAAGCTCGCAATACCTTTCTTTTTTAAAATCCCCTTTTGATATATACTCTAGCTGGAGTAGATATTGTCATCTTCCACTAAAAATCCTCACTGATATATTTCATTATATAGTCACCCACTTTTTCCTGTTTCCCTGCCACCACGCTGGGGATGCCAGATTCACATTGACAGTCCATCCAATACCCTGATGGGCTGTGATTTCTCCATCTCCATGTGCACAGCCTGGCCTTAGAGTGTCTGGAACTGTTTCACCTCTAAATAGCCCTTTGTCTGACCTGACCTACTGTCATTCCACTCCCCACTTCAATCACACCTGCTCTGTAGCCTCAGAGTGACCTTCATCTCATAAGCCTTCCCTATTCTAGCATGTCTGTTCCTATTTCTTGACTGCATACACGCCCCGACTCGGTGAGTATTGTTTTCAACTCGACTCCCACCAGTACCCAGTTTCCTCAACCGAGGCTTATCTGTGCATTGACTGTCTCTTACAATATCTGTTACCATGTCCATGCTGATATAGATTTCTCCCGATATTTAGTAATAAGAACATAACATTAGCATGTTTGTGATCATTTATATCTATAACTTGGGGGAATTACAGAGGATTCTTGAGGTTGGGGAGTAGGGTAATGGGGGAGAGCCTCGACAAGGATAGGGTTTAAGCACCTCTGTCAATACGTAGGCATGTGTGAATGTGAACCAACAAATCCCTTCATTATGTAAGACAATGCTGAACCAATTTTAAAAAAGAATATAGCATTAGCTAACCCTTATAAGGTACTTACCGTGTACCAAGCACTATTCCCACCACTTTAATATATTAATTCATCAAATCCTCGCAACAGTTGAGACACATAATGTCCACATTTTGAAGATGAAGAAACTAAAGCACAGAAAGATTGATATGCCCCAAACCACACAGCTATAAGAGGTTGAGCTGGGATTCAAGCTGTCTGTGTTCTTAATAACTTACTCTATTTGCATTTCCTCATTTTACACTACTACTACTAACTACTACTACACTACTACTACTATTATGATGATGATACCAGGAGTTGAATCCAGAGGCACTTAACCACTGAGCCACATCCCCAGCCCATTTTATTTTTTATTTTGAGACAGGGTCTTGTCAAGTTGTTTAGGACCTCACCAAGTTGCTGAGGCTGTCTTTGAACTTGCAGTCCTCCTGCGTCAGCCCCCTGAGCCACTGGGATTGCAGGTATCCCCACCATGCCTGGCTCCTCATTTTACTTTAATTGAAATTCAGATGCCAAGATATCTGTTCATCATTTACAGGGCTATTAATAAATTTGGCTATAAATGTATTTAATATATCACTGCTAACATTATATATTGCAATTTTTAAAAACAGTGCTGCATTAAGAATCCACAAGACTCTTTTAAATGAAAATTGCTTCTTTCTCTCTCCCATATTATTCTGATTTGAATCTCAATTGTGTTGTGAAATACAATGTGGCACTATTGCAGATGAATTTTCCAGGCAGCTACTAAATAGCTAGGTTGATGGATTTTTCTGTATTTCCCCATCAATTCCTCCCCTTTCAAAATATCCATTCTTTTACATCCAGTAAGGTAGTCTCAGAATGAAGTGTATTCTAGTATTTTTGGAATATTGACTAGTGTTTTTTCCCTGCTGTCTTCCAAGGTAAATGTAGTATGGTAGTTAGACTTTGAGTTCCAAAATCAGATGGTGTAGATTTGAATCCCACTTCTTCTGTCAAGACCTTGGGCAAGCTATTTAACTTCTCTAAGATTCACTAATTCATCTACAAAAATGAGCATAGCCACCTTGGCCTCACCCCACAGAGTTAATCTCAGCACATCATTTCACACTCTTCTCCCAAAGCAAGCATATGCCGCTTGCTAACACACAGAATAGCTCCAAGAATTTCAGTAAATTACCTCACTTATTGAAGGTTTCATATTGAGACAAAAGAGCAGGTTACATTTACCCCCAAAGCAAACCTTCCTTGAAAAAAATTAGAGTCACTGCTTTTTCATCCACTGCCCTTGTCCTAACAGCCACCTTCAGAATCTTTGGTCCTTACCCTTCCCGCCACCCTGGCTCAAGCTAAACTCATCCCAGTTCCTCTGCTGTATCAGATGGATAGGAGGAAGCCTAAATTCCTGAGTTGCTTAATGTTCTGCTTTTGGGGGGGGGGCGTTGGTACTGGGGCTTGAACTGGGGGCATTCTACCACTGAGCTACATCCTCAGCTCCCCCCTTTGTTTTCCAGAGAGAGAGAGAAAGAAAGAATCAACTTTATCTAGTTTTTCATGTAGCCGTCTCTGCTCGAACACTGCATTGTGTTCGTGGTGGTGCTGGGGTTCGAACCTGTGTCCTTGCGCATACCAGGCAAGCGCCATAACTGCTGACACTGCTCCAGCCCCTCCTCCGCCCTTTTTATTCCCTGCTTTGAAACAGGGTCTTGCTAAGTTGCTGAGGCTTGAACTTGTGACCCTCTGCTCAGCCTCTGGAGTGGCTGTGATATGGGTGTGCGGCCCCATGCCCAGCCTGAGTCACTACATATGCCATGTAAAAGACAAGCCGGATCATTCACTCTGTTAAGTAGGCTCAGCTCTAGAGAACTGGTGATTCCTTGAGTATCAAGAGTAGCACAGCCAGAAGCCACAAGCGCAGAGTCACGTGGATGCTAACAGCCTCCACCATGAAGTTCTCTTGTTTAGATTTTGGTTGTAAGAGCTCTGGTTGGTTGGTTGGTTGGTTTATTTTTCTCTCTTGCCAGAAAATGAAGGCTCATTTTCTGTCTCCTGTTCTTGGCAACATTTATTTAAGTCACTTTTCCTGGACATTTTCTTTCTAAAACATCATTTCAGGCTGCACATCAACTCGACTATTGACCAAATATTTGCTCTAAGGAGGTAAGTGCTTCCTATAGGAAAGATATATTTCATCACAATAGATTTGAAGGTGCTATTAAGCAAATATGAAGTTTTTTCTGTTAATGTGGAATCTATAAAGTAAATGCAAGGAACTCATCGAGACCATATTCTCTTGGAGGTACACATTATTGGCTTTAGTGTTTGTACTTTTCCTATTTTAGAACTTCAAAAACATCTTGCAAGTCTGATGACTGCCCCTTTAATTTGCCTCACATGTGATGACTCTCCCTCATCAAAACTAAAGAATCCACTGTTTGGAAAGCTAAATGAAAATCCAGCGGAATGGGAGTATTTATTGCTTCTAAAAAAGGTTCTTCATTGTAGGTTATCCAGGACCCAGTAATGAATGTGTATGCTATCAGGGGCCAGGGATTTAGGGGGATGAATTTCCCAGGGTTTAATCATTTCATAAGGCCTCCGAGTGTGACTTTTTCCCCAATAATCTACTTATCTCAGTAATTTACCCCTCCCACTGCATTGCAGGGAAAATGAGTCTCCAGGTTGTTTGCATGATAAGTAGCTGGGAATTGTGTGAGCCTTCGAGAAGCAGCCCTGAGTTAATTGTAGCAGCCTGAGCTAATGGTTTCCCATGTGAGCTGGCAGGTTAAGTGAAGAAGGGGGCTTGAAAAAACCCTTTATCACAAGTACCCAGCAATTGAAAAGCTGAAATCTTATAAATGTTTGTTTCGTGGAAGATACTTTCCCTTGCAATATAAATGGGTGAGAAATTTGTCCTCGAGATAGGGCTCACAGTTTTGCAAATAACTGGGTTGTTGGCTCCTTGGAAGAGTTTAAGGAGGTTTTTGTTTTTGTTTCCAGTGGATCATGCTAATTCGCTATTTCTCTTCCCACCATCTTTTTTGGTTAAGTCAGAATTTAAAGAATAACCTTCCTATTGAGAACAGACAACTAGAAAAATCACTTGCAGGAAAAATTTAAGTAAGCTTCTGGAAAAAAATTATGCATTTTCTTTTGGAGATAAAGTCTCATTGTTACGCAGGCTGGTCTTGAACTCCTGGGCTCAGGGGATCCTTTTGCCTCAGCCTACTAAGTAACTGGAACTACCAGTGTGTGCCTCTGCTTCTAGCTTTGGCTTCCTGAAGTTTGCTGATTGTAGTTTTTAATTCTTTTTATATTTATCCTTGCAGTTTTTAATATAATAACACATCAACCAATGAGTACGAAATAATTTTTTCTTTTGCAGTACTGGGGTTTTGCACATGCTAGGCAAGCACTCTGCCACTGAGCTACACCTCTAGCCATAGATTTTCTATTTAAGAAAAAAATAGTGTTCTGTGGAAGAAGGGTACCAAGCTATTCTATGCTGTATCATTAGAGTACAGAGAGGGATGTATGTGATGTTAAATAGAAATGAAGGTATAGAAACGAGAGCAGAGCCACTATGGAAGCAATGTAGGGTCGGCAGTAAGGTGCCACTTCCTACATTACATAACTACCAAGCAAAACTGAGAGCGATTACCTGTGGGAACAGAGGCCAGGTTCAGGGAAGACCAGAAACCTTTGCTTTCGGGTGTCTCTCTGCGTGACCAGCGCCCTCCCAGCCTTCAGATCCCAGCTCTCATGTCACTTCCTCAAGGAAACCTTCTGGTCCCACTCTAGGGAATCGGTGTGCTCTGCCATCCTTCTTTCATAGCATTTTTTACTATTGTAATTTCAGATTCCTAACGATCAGGTTACTCTCGCTTACTCTCCACAAGTGAATTCCCCAGTGTGTAAGGACCTTGTCTTCTCTGACACAGGTTCTCAAAAAGTGTCTCCTGGACAAACAGATGGATAGGGGAGAGTAGAGTTGCTAGAAAAGATGCCTGGGAAAGGACTGAAGTAAACGATTGAGCAACCTGATGGCTGCGGAAAGAATTTGAGAGGCTTGCCACAGGAAGGAGAAAAAGGAAGAAAAGAAGTATGAACCGGAAGACTGTAAAGAAATGGTGGGAGCAGATGTGCATCTTGGGATGTAAGAACTATGAAAGAATGAAATTTGGCATGTTTTTTCCAAGAAACATATGAGTGAATGTGTCAGCCAGGTTTCTAGCAGAGAACAGAAGGTATACCGAAGTGGATATTTACAGAGGTGTCAGCAGGAAAAAGGAGCCAACAGGAGAGACTGGGACATGTAGGGACAGAAAGGGGCACTCCGATAACAAAACTCCAATAACAGGTTAAAAAGAGACAGGCATAATAGATTTCTTTTTTTAATTTTTATTTTATTAAGAAATTTATTTGTTGAACAATCAAACTTGCTTCTAACAAAACAATATAATATATATATATGTATATATATATATTCTGAAAATTAGAATTACCCCCAAGAGCCCCCCCTATTATCCACCCTTATCCCTCCGCCCCACTCCTTCCCAATATGTCTCCACAAATGCCTTAGGTTATATGTCACTACACATTTTCAGGGTTTAAAACATGAGAATTGACCTCCTTTCTCAATGGCCAGGGTCTAGCTCCAGCCTCCACAGATGAGTGAAGACATTTGACCCTTGGTTCTCTGGGTTATGCTGATTTCACTCAGCATAATTTCTTCCATTGCCATCCATTTACCTTCAAAGGCTGCAATATCATTGCTTCTAATTGCTGAGTAAAACTCCATGGAATATATGTACCACAGTTTTTGGATCCATTCATCCAGTGAGGGACATCTGGGTTGTTTCCATAATTTAGCTATTGTAAATTGAGCTGCTATGAACATGGATTTCACTGTATCACTGTAATGTGCTGATTCTAAATCCCCTGGAAAAGTACCCAGGAGAGGAACAGCAGGATCATATGGTGGGTTCATCCCTACTTTTTTGAGGATTCTCCACACTGCTTTCCAGAGGGGCTGTACCAGTCTGCAGCTCCACCAACAGTCTGCTAGTGTTCCTGTCTCTCCACAACCCCTCCAGCATCTATTATTGTTTATTTTCTTCATTTTTGCCAATCTGACTGGCATGAGGTGAAATCTTAATGTAGTTTTCATTTGCATGCTATGAACGCTCCTCTGCACCTAGCACACGCATGATTTTATATGTGTGTAGGTATACCTGAAAGATAAATTCCTGGAAGGGGAAATTTTGTTTGATTTTGCCAGATTGCCTTCCAAAGGGATTGTATGGTGCTTAGCTTTTGGAATTTTGCTGTTCTAATAGATGAAAAATATTATTTCAATGTTTTAGGTGGAACCACATGAAATTTCCATTTGTATAATCAAACATGGTAGTAAATAGGTAATTTCATATGGTTCAGCTTAATAGATTTGTTTTGTATTTTTCTTACAAGTGAAATAGAACACTTTTTGATATATTTTAATGACCTTTTACGGGATATTTCTGTAAACAGTATATTGTGTTCTTGGTGCATCTTTCCACATATTGCTAATTCCCCCCACACACACCTTTTTTTCCTCCAAATCAATTTTAAGGAGCCCTTTATAAATTAGGGAGACCAATGCTATGTGTGTGTGTGTTTGTGTGTGTGTGTGTGTGTGTGTGTGTGAGTATGTGTACTGGGAATTTAACTCAGGGGTACTTTACCACTGAGCTACATCCCTAGCCTTTTTCATTTTTTATTTTGAGGGAGAGTGTCACTAAGTTGCTGAGGCTGGCTCTGAACTTGAGATCCTCCTGCCTAAGCCTCCTGAGCCACTGGGATTACAGGCATGCAGCACCACCATACCAATGCTTTGTGATAGTTTTAGATACTAATTGGTTGTCATTTGACTTTGCTTATGATGATTTTTTTTTTGCCATTAAAAGTTTCTGTATTTCTGTATCTCTCTCTCTCTCTGTATCTCTCTCTCTCTCCCTCCTCTCCCTCCCTCCCTCTCTTTTGGTGCTGTGGATCAAACCCAGGGCTTCCTACATGCTAGACAAACACTCTATCACTGAGCTACACCGCAGCCCAAAAGTTTCATAATTATCAATCTGTCTTATGACATCCAGATTTTTGTCATGGTAAGAAAGTTTATCTCTAGGAACATGAAGAAATTCATGGATTTCTCCCTCCAGGTTTTAATGATTTTGTTGTTGCATTTGAATTTTTGTTTCCTCTGAAGCTTATCCTGGTTTGAGAGGTATCTTTTCCCAAATGACTATTGACTTGTTCTCACATCACTTAAGTCCATCCTTATTCCTACTGATTTTGATTGCCATCTTGGTGACATACTAATTTTGGAGACTGTCCTAACAATTTATTTTCAGTTTTGGCCAAAAATATATCTAAAATCTGCAATATTCTTTGTAACATTTTCTTTTACATGTTGTGAAATTAATATGTATCTCCTGAGGAAAATATAGATGAACAGAACCTAGGAAATAAAGTAACCCTGGTGCTACCATTTATCAAAGTTAACATTTTTGTGTATGTATGATACAAGCGCGTGCGCGCGCACATGCACACACACACACACACACACAAACTGTATTTCTATTTCATGTAACCACTCTGAACTAAATAGTCTAGGTTAAACAGAGAGGTCTCTTCTCCATGAGATTTTCTTTTAACTTTTTTTTTAACAGAAAGAGTGAGAGAGAAAGAGAATCAATTTTATTTAATCATCTGGTTTTGTTTCTCTGACACTCTGACACTTAATTGTCTGTGGTGCTGGGGTTTGAACGTGGGTCTTTGCACATGCCAGGCAAGCACTCCAACCACTTAGCCACCACTCCAGCCCCTCTATTTTTTTGAAGTTAAATATATAAGGTTTAATTAGATACAGTAAAATTCATCATTTTTAGGTGATCAATTCTGTCAGTTTTGACAAACATATGTAATTGTACAACCACCACCACAAAGTACTAAATATTTCTCCAACCCCAGGTAGTCCATCTTACTTCTTTCAGTGTCTCCTTACCCCCTATCTATTCCATCCCCCATGCCCAGCCCTGAAAATCACTGATCTGATTTCTAGCCCTATGGTTTTGCTATTCTCCGGGGTCATTTTTGACTTTCTTTCTTTCAGGCCCACCTCTCCCCTGTGTCTCCTGGATCCTCATCCTCTTTGTCAAAATTAGGTCGTAGGGACATTGTGGCTACACTTCAGGAAGGGGAGAAGAGCATTTAGCATGTAATGCTGACATCTTTAGGTCTGGAAGTGGCCATATCATGCCTGCATTGTTCCATTCCTGGCTGGGAAATGTACTCTAGGAATATTGAGGAAAGGGAACGTGGATCCTGATGAACCAATGCCTCTGCAGTTTAGCCACCCACGTATCCACGCCGCGTTTCCTGTGCTTTGAGAACATGCCTTTTCCCCAAAGAGGCAAGCCCAAGCCCATTCAGTTACTGCATCCAACTCAAAGGACAGGATTTCTGGGTGGTGGAACATCTTCTCCAAGGGGTTCCAAGGTGGCTTCGAACTAAAACATGACTCCATCTCCCATTCCCTCCCTAGGATTATGTTTTCTTTTACAATTTATAGGACTTCTGTTTTCTGTGCCAAGAACCAAAGCTAACTGCCAATTCTGTAGATAGTTCTGACTGATTTTCTGTCTTGCACCGAGATTTATAATGCCTCCACAAGTTTAAAAGCAACAACTGTGTAGCTATCTGAAACAATGAATTGAGGAGGGACTAGAGTAAACCTGCTCTCCACCATGGATCTGAGCCTCTCTCTGGCTTTGTGGAAAGCCTTTAAGAGGGATCTCAGTGGCACAGCAGCAGTTGGCTTTCCCAACCCTGGGAGGGCCCAAGTTGATAGACTTTTTCTGTTCCCTTCCATCCTGCAACACATGTAAAGAGATGTCGCATGTTAAGGTTTGGATGTGAATTGCCCCCCAAAAGCTCAAGTGTGAGACAATACAAGAAAGCCTAGAATTGAAATGAATGGGTGAATCAGTCCCCTGATAGCGATTAACCGAAAAGTATCTGAAGGCAGATAGGCTATGGCTGGAGGATGTGGGTCATATATATTTTGTATCTGACAAATGGAGTTGCTCTGTTTCTTGGTGGCCATGTCCCAGACTGCTTTCCTCTGCCACACTCTTCCACCATGATATTCTGTCTTACCTCAAGCCCTGAGGAATAGTGCTGGCCTTCTGTGGACCGAAACCTCTGAAACTGGGAGCCCCCAAATAAACTTTTCCTCCGCTAAAGTTGTTCTTGTCAGGTCTTTTAGTCACAGCAGCAAAAAAGCTGACTAAAACACCATTAAAACACACCAGAATATATACACAATTTATACACATTTTATATTATTTTGTTAAAATCTTGTAAGGTTGTTCAAAAATAAAAAATTAAAAAAAAAAAAAACACCAAAAACAGCCTCGCCAGCTTACTTACTGTTGTGAAGGGCAGAGGGGACAAGGTGTTAACAGAGGGTGTAACTGTGCTATGAGTCTGTGGAGGACAGAAAGGATCCAGTGCTCACCAAGGCTTTCTCTTTGGAGATTACTGTTCAAGCAGATGAGCTATTGTGACAGGGAGAATGCAAATGTTATCCTTGTCAATCAGAAAATGCTAATGCTGGGGCTGGAGCAGTGGCTCTGAGGATTCAGCGCTTGCCTGGCAAGTGCAAGTACACAGGTTCAAACCCCAGCACCACGTACACAACTAAGAGTCAGAGCAATGAAGGCCATGTGAAAAACTCAATAAAAATTGATTCTCTCTCTCTCTCTCTCTCTTCTTTCTTTAAAAAAAAAAAAAATCTAATGCTTTTAGAAGAGGGTGGGCCCTCCAGCCCTGCTATGACTTCAAATCATACAAGGAATATAAAAATATAAGACAGAAAAAAACTCATTCAGATAACTTAAGAATTCAGTTAGGAATTTAGACAAAGCCAACTTAAGGAATGCAGAATCACAGCGGGGAGGTGGATATCAGCACATTCGAAGGCATATAAGCAGTAGGTTTATTAATAAATGTAAAACTATTAAACCTTTGCTTAAATAAATTATGTTAAGTGCAATGGCAAAAAAGAAAGAACAAAGCACCATGTTAAAAAAAATGAGAAAGGAGATACAAACAACAAATGCTAAGTTCAAAATAAGAGACCGGTTCAGGGTATAGCCCAATGGCAGAACACTGGCCTGGTAGGTTTGAGGCCCTGGATTCCATCCTCAGAACAAAAAAAGAGAGAACGAAAGAATATGCTATTTATAGAATGATACCAATTAATAGTTTACTAAAGATGATCTTTAAAAAACTATAAATTTCCAAAATGTATTATTTTTTTGTTCTACCCCCCCACACCAAATATTTTATTTATTTATTTATTTATTTATTTAAAAAGAGAGAAAGTCGATTTTATTTTAGTTTTTCATCTGGCCTTTGTTTCTCCGACACTTAGTTGTGTATGTGATGCTGGGGTTCAAACCTAGGAGCTTGGGCATGCCAGCTCTGAACACTTAGCCACCCCTCCAATACCTTCCAAATATGGTAGAGAGTAACTAGAAAGCCTCAATGGAATAGTGACTGAGAAGGAAATGGAGAAGTGTACAAAGAAATGCAGTTGATAGGCAGTTTCTTTCAGATACTCTAGGAAACATCATTCTCATGCTACATAAGCTGTTTGAGAATCCAGTAAAAAGGAAAGCTTCCAGTTTCACTTTATGAGGCTGGAACAACTCTGATATCAAAGCCCAAAGATAACATAGACAACACAAATCTGTAGTCCAGTCTCACATATATCATTATCCTAAAAAGAAAAGTCTTAATTTGAACATGAGCAAATTAAATCCAGTTTTCTATTAAAAGAATAAAGCAATGTGCCCAAGCCAAATTAATCTCAAGAATGCAAATGGAGGTTAGTATCGGAAACATATTAACATAATTCATCTCATTAGTAATGGAGAGAAGCCCTATGATCACCTTATTAGATACTCAAAAAACATTTAATAGAACTCAGTGTCTGTTCTTAGGTCTTACCCCCTCCCTTAAAGCAACTCTTCAGAAACTAGGAATTAAAGAGTGTTCATTATCTTGCTAAATAATAATTATCACAAACTAAATGCTACCATTTTACTTAATAGGGAAAAATTAATTAGAAGGGAGAAAATGAGAATGTCCTCTTTCACAACTAATATATATCATTAATTTGGAAGACCTAGCCTATGCAGTATGCAAAAAAATAATAAAAGGAGAAATCAAAATTATCATCATATTTGCAAATATTTGCAAGTGTCTACTTGGAAATTTCAAGGGAGTCAACTGAGAAACTAAAAAGAAAACCAAGTCTCTTGCCAAATATAAAATAAGTATACAGAAACTCTTTTCTCATGTAGCACCCATAACCAGGTAGAAAATGTCACAGAGATTTTTAAAATCACATGAACTGTAGCTACAAAATGCAACAGGAAATGGGAGCTATGATGGAAACTGTAAGACATTACTGAGGTTCAAAACCCAACTCAAACTAGCCAAAGCAAAATAAAATAGGAATGATCATAATTATAATTGGGGAAGGTCATAACTCGAAAGGAAATCAGGGCAGCTGTGGAGTGGATGATGGCTCCTAAAGCTCCCACTGACAATTCAGTTGTGGAGAACATGCGCTGAACCACCGTGCACCTAAAGGGATGCCATTCATTGTCGTGGTAATAGTCATCATACATTTACATATCTAGGATGACCGTTTATGGCCTGTGAAGAACAGGGCTTGTTTCTGAATCACACAGAGATACCATTTGGGTTAGTGGCAGGAGTGGGTGAGCACATTCCATCTCTGCTTTGGTCACACTTCCTGCAACAAACTGAATTTCTCTTCGTGGGCACTTGAAACACCATATTCAAGTCCTTACTCTGTGTTTCTTCCTGAAAGCAAGGAGGAAAGTCAAAAGGAAGGTTTCCATTTGGCCTGCCTGGGACCTTGGGCCCATCCCTGAAACAGTCTCATGGGTGGCTTAGCCTGTGGTCAAAAGCACAGGCAAAATATTTTATCAGCAGGGTATATTTGCTGGTTGGGGTGACAGTTGCCAAATAGGAGGAATAATAACTACAGAGAAGATGTGAATAAGTGTGGGTTATGCCATATGCCCAGATAAGTTGGCTCGAACTGGAAAAAGTTAGATTTTCCTCAAATTGATATGTAAATTCTACACAATCTGATTTAGAATTCCAAAGGGAATTTGGGGATTATTTGTCATCATGATTCTAAAGGTCATCTAGAAGAACCAGCAGTGAAACTAGCTCAGAAAATTCTGCTCAGTGAAAGAGAATCACCTTAATGTATATGTTTTCATCTCAGTATGATTTTATCCATTAGCCTACTATGAAATATGGATCCTTTGTCACCTCCAATATCAGCTACTAATTTTTAAAGCTTTTCTCTCTGAATAATTTTTATATAACCCTGGGACTTTCTGAATTAGGTGCTCAGAGACCTAGCATCTGAACTCTTCCATCACTCAAGTTATTTGAATGCTTGCTAAATAATTAGATTGCATGAGATTTCAGTAGACATAGAAGACATTCTTCCTTCCCACTCATTACTTAATATATTTGACTTTCCCAACCAAATATGGGTATTAGACATTGTAAGTTTGTCATTCTTGCATATGCTTTGGGGAATAAGTTCTCCAAAATGAAAAGAGCAGAAAGAAGATGCGAAAGATCTACTCTGAAGTTACAAGTCTACAGAATTGAGAGGGAGGGTTGGTTGGTGATGAACTTAGGTAACTGCACATTATCAAGGGCAGCGGTAGATGGGTTTTTACATGTAAGGATATCTATGGAATAATATTAAGAACCTGAAGTTGTATGTTTTCAAAGATGTCAGAGATGACTTAAGCACAAGAGCATATACGTAATACACTAGCCAAAGATAGGATAGAGACAGAAAATATTAGCTTTAAAGAGAAAGTGTTTGCATGGGGGGGGGGGGCTTGCTCAGAAAAACTGGCATTTGTGATTTTATTCTGTGTTTGCAATGGCACTTTCTTGGGAAAGTAAATGCCTGCCTGAAAAGAAAAGAGAATGTGTAAAACGTGATAGTGCCTTTGTAATCATGTGTCATGTCTCCTTTCTTTGGCCCTTAAAACAATTGGGGAATTTTCGACTCCAGAAATTTGTAGAAGAGGTGAGCATATGTGTTTATCTTATGTGATTTATGTTCGTGCCGTTCCTAGGTTCAAAGATCTTAATTAGATAACCATGTAAAGCTCTTTCCATCTCCCAGTGTTGGAAGAGTTAGTTGACTGAGGCAAACCCAAACTGAATGTACATGAGTTTACATTACTTTCAGAGTAACAACTTAAAAGGATGATGTGTAGAGACAGAGGTAACGCTGTTCCACTGACTGTAGGCAAGAACTGGTAGGATCTGCCTTAAATGAAGGAAGAATGAAGATGGGAGTAGCCTCCCACCCTTCCCCTCGCAATTCATTGGCGTTTTCTAGCTGAAATTCAGTCCCTTAGTTTCCTCTGGAAATAATATGCAGATATGGTAAGATTCAGCATTCTCTGCAGCATATGTTCAGAATTAATCACGTGACCACATGTGCACTGGCTGAACTTGGAACCCATGTACATGTGGAAAACTGTGTTAAGATAAGAATCTAAGAGGAAAGGTCACGGTGCCTGTGCTAATGCATGTTAGACAGGGCTGGTCCTGGTCACCATAGCCATATGAAGACCATGAGCATATGTATATGTGAACCTAAGATGGCCCTCAGACCATGACCCCCCTAGGCCAAAGGGAAATGACCTTCTGCAAGGAATGAAGAGCAAATGAAAGTGAGAGGGGGCTCTCAAAACACCAATGAGAGAAAAACCAGGTGGTAAGATTAGCACATCTGGCTAATCGGTCACAGGCTGTAAATTCCCCTCAAGCATTCTTCTTTTAAGCCACATCTGCCCTTGCTACTAGAAGAAGCTGCATCTCCTGAGGAGTTGCAGAGGAATGTTTGGCAGGGCTGGATGCCACTCAGGAATTTTTGATTTTTAAGCGGAACAAGGGAAATATACTTTACTTACAGAGAGTTATTTGGAAGAGGGTAAAACAAGGCAAGAGTGGGCAGTGGGGAAAGAGGCTGGAAGGGCACTCAGGGAAGCCAGGACTCGTTTCCCCATCAGCCTCGCCATTGCTGGGAACTCGCCTGTGCTGGTTCCAGGCCTGGCTTCTGGGCAAGAGTGCAGAAGAGTCCACTCTTCTTCAGTCCTTCCGGGCCTCAGCTTCTAGTGTCATCTTCCCAAAAGCAAAGGCCTCCAGTGAGTCCATTTGCCCTCACAGTCTAGAGGCAGAAAATGTTTTCTCAGCCAGCAGTGTTTCCATTTTCCTTGGGAACTGAGGAAGGGGGTGACCTTGACAGAGAAATCCACCCTAATGGGATTTCAGGCACACCGAGTCTGTACTGGGAAGATGCTTGGTAGCAAAAAGGACTTCTTTTTCACTCATCAGATTATTACTACTTAGGAGACCATCTGGCCTTGTGAGTTGAATGACGATTGCTTTGTTCATAGAAATGTTGCTTAATGTATAGTGGGTTCCCAAATCATTCCTTCATAAAATGCCTCTGATTGTGCCCTGGCTAACTGACCCTTACTGAGCACCTGCTCTTACCTGGCTCTACAGCTATGACCTCTACTCAGTTTGTATGAGAAGTCACAAAGGCTGAAAGCAAAAGCCAGCATGCGCACTCTGTGTGTCTGTCTGTCTGTCTCTGTCTCATATCAAGCAAGGAAGTTTTTCCAAATCTGTTGTTACCTCCCTTACCCCTTCTTTAAAGCTGAGCTTACATGGCATTTTAAATGCATGAATAATCCATTAAACCTCAGAGGTAGGAAAAGTGGCCGTAGTGAAATTTTTATGCTCAGCTCTAAAGGTGAATTTCTGTATTCATTTAACTTAACTGCATTAGAAGATAATTCACTTGTTTTCATCCAGTCTGGATCTATACTACCAGGCTAAGTGCAAGAAGATATACTAGAATTGCATTAAATGGGATAAATGTGAATGAATGAGAGGTAACTCATGAATGCAGTATGCGTTAGGCACCATGCTGAAAGTGTCACAGCGTCATGCCAGTGAACTCTCACACCCACTCAATGTGACGGATATTATCCCTGTCTGTGAGCTAAGACAAAGAGTAAATTCAGTGAGCACCCTTAACAACTTGTGTACTTTTCTACATTATGTAACAAGGGCATTGAAGCCCAGAGAAGTTGAGTAACTGATCTAAAGTCACTCAACTGGTCTGAGCAGAGACATGATCCAGCCACCCCAATTATCTAACTTTGGAGCCCAAGTAGCCCCTACTCTCTACAGACATCCTTTACATTTACTTATAAATAAAGTCATGCCACATGGCAAGCAGTCACACAAATAGCTGTCATTTTTGTTCTCCTACATAGTTAATCCATCATTTCTTCAACACCTAGGATCCTTAGTTTTTTCTGTCTTCTCTTTCAACAGTTTACTTCTTTTATTTTCTCCCAACCATTTATTTCTTGCTTGCTGAAGAAATAAGTGAATAAAGCATGTCATAATGCACATTTTGAAGACAATGTCCTAAATTCATTAATTTCTTCACTTAGTCCATAAACAATAACTAAATGCCTGCTACGTGCCAGGGAGCAGGTCTATCAAGTCAAATAAAATGAAGAGCTCTTCTTTTAAAGGGCCCAAAGTCAAATAAGAGAAGACAGACTTTTTTTCTTTATTAAGTCAATAAAATGGTATGGTTCCATGATGAGTAGAAACATCATGGAGGAAATGACTGTAATGAATGAGAAAGATTTTATAGAAGAGGCAACTCTGACTTTTCAAAGTTAGCTGAGAGCCAAGAGAGTGGCAAGCCCAAGGTTCATTGTATTGGTCTGCTTGGGTGGCCATAACAAAATATCAAATGGGTGGCTCTAAAAACAATAAAAATTTGGGGCTAGGAGTGTTTCTCAGTGCTATTTCTCAATGGCATGTGTTCAGTATATGCAGGGCCCTGGGTTCAATTGCTAGCAAAACAAAAAACAAACAAAAAAACCCAGAAATTTATTGTCTCAGTTCTAGAGACTAGAAATCTAAGATGAAGATTCCAACTTGGTTTCTGGTGAAGGCTCCTTGGGTTGCAGGTGGCTTCTTTCTTGTTGTGTTCTCCCATGGCATTTCTTCTGTGACTTTGTAGAGGGGGTTGGGGGAAGGCCTCCTATGTCTGTTGTTATAAGGACACCAGTCCTGTGGAATTAGTGCCCCACTTTTACGTGTGGCCTCATTTAACCTTTGTTACCTCCTAAAAGCCCTATTTCCAAATACAATTGCATGCTTCAGCATATGCATTGGCAGGAGCACAATTCAATATAACACCAACATCCAGGTGTTCCCTGGTCCCACTCTTTCTTCTGATGCCTCATTACTATGGTACCCTGTGTTCCTCCTGGCTTTTTTTAAGAGCCCTTTCCAAAGCATTCTCCATTTCCCAGGAAGGCTTTAAGCAGTGATTCGGTGTTTGAGGTCTGTTCCTTGATGTCTTAAGAGTCCAAGACTATTAACACTCTTGTTTATAAAATACCTGGCTTTCGAATTCCCTCCATCATCCAAAGTGAACATGGTAGAGAAGCAGAAATCTTCTCCATCAATGATTCTGTTCCATTTCCAGCACTCCTGAGCCATTAAGATGCAGCAGAGGGTTTTACGTATAGTAAGGGCATTAAAAAAAAAAAAAAAGGCGAGCTCTTTCCTTTTTCCCTTTAATACCACCAAAACTTCCAGCCTGGAGTTCCTATCTCCCTAATATCTCTTTCCTGACCCCTGGGCCAAATGAGCAAAATGTGGCAAACAACACTGCAGTAGGTGTCAGAAGATCCAAATCTGAGACCACTTATGGGCGAGGACGCAGAATCTTCTCATACCTCCAGCCTTACCTCCAAGAATTCTCCAAAATGGCTTCGCGAACCCAAACCATCCTTCTCCCATGCCTATCTTACAGTGTTCTCATTTTTGAAAAATGTCTCTAGAATTCCAAACCTTCTTTGAAGCCTCCCTGGGAAGCAGTGGTTAGAGTAAGGCCACTGCAGTTTGACTTTCTGGGTTGGGGTCCAGCTTCTTCAATTTATTAGTGATGTGACTTTGAGCATCTCTTTGTTCTGTTTCTTTACCTGAAAACGAAGGGTATTTGTGGGACCTACATAGTATAAGGAGATTTGTGAGAATTATATGGGTTGTAACATCCACCCTTAGAACAATTCTTGTTACAAAGTAAGCACTCAGTATTAGTTATTGCTTTTCTTTATCTGCACAGTAGACTTAGAGGCATATGGCTACCATCTCCCAAGGGTTATTTAGTGCTTTGATCCAATTCAGTTATGTTAGTGAATTGAATTTAAATCTGTGTAACCAACCAGCACCCACGATGGATGCTATCAAACATTTACATTGTGTTCCATTTTCTGTTAGGTTACTTGAATCTGTTTTATAGATAGCATCCGTGGATCCCACTTTCTAGCCAAGTGTGGGTTTGGGGAGAGGGTGGAGGATATCTAGTGATCTCAGCATTTGGGGCACAGGAACTGGGAGCAAATTCTGGAAAATAGCCAAAGGACAGTTAGGGAAAGGAAGGCTTATTGGCTCAAAAAGAAATGGTCATTTCCAGACCACCTTGAAGTAGTTCAGGGAGAGAATTCTGCAGGCCAAAACTGTGTTGCCGAAGGTGGCCATGCTCAAGTTCAGTGAGTTTCTTTTTAGTTGAAGAGGACACTTCTTTCTATAGGTGTTCTTTCTATAGAATACCTATAGAAAGAATATAGAATATCCTATATTTTATATACAGAAAGAATATGTCCTATATATTCTATAGAATAAAGCATGCTGGAGTAAAGCAAGTTTCTAGAGAAATATATGCGTGCCTTCTGTTATTTTGACTGTCTTAAGCCCATCTTTGTGAAGTCTATTTTGCATCATGAAAGAGACAAGTATGATAAATAGGCTCTATTTCCAAGTTGTGGTTTGGAAAGCTTTCTAAATCTCTGAACCAGGAACCCAGTTGTGCCTGTTATTCCCTCTTCCACCACATGGTGGTGACACACCTAAACTGCATGGGTGGATCTTTCCAAGCCAGTGAGCACCCAGACCCCACCTGCTGGCACCAGGATTGGGATCGTGTCACTGACTTTTAAGATGGCCATGTTCAGTCCTTATAGGATCCATATGTTCGTGTCCATTTATTTGTGTGATGCTCTTCCTTGACCATATGAAGGATTTTCTCAGTGGGCAAAAATAACATCTGTCCACCTGTGGGCCAGTTCTGTACCTGCTGGGTTCATTCTGCCTCTGCCCCCAACTCTTAAAGCTCATTCCTGAATTCTGGTTCTGTGGTCTGGTTAGCTGGCAGCAGCACCATCAAGACTCTGGAACGCAAAGACACACGAGAAAAACAATCCCACTTCCCCAAGGCTGCAGGAATTAAAAAAGAATTTTTCCTTGGAAACAACAGCAAAATATACACAAAAGCATAAATAAATGGATAAGTTCATGGAGTTTAAGCTGCAGACCAAGACTAAAGGATAAAATCGCAAGCGATGAAGACTGGCTAGCAAGACTTGCAGACTAGCCAAGCTCTCATTTCCTCCCCACCTCGGCCTCTAAGAGTCTCAGAGGGCAGAGTTTAACGAAGATAACCCAACTTTTGTCCAAAAATAGATTTGCTTTTTAATTTGTAGCCTGTTATTTCAAGGAGAGCATGGGGGAGTTTATATAAAAGATACATTTATATAAAATCTCAAAACTGATAAAGAAATAGAAAATGTTTAAAAGTAAAAGAGAGCATAAATAGAATGTATGAAATCCATATTGGAGCATTAAATTTAGCACAAAGAATAGAATCCTGGAAAACTGACACAAAGGGAAATGTGATGTGTCACACAATGATAATATCTAATAGAAAAGAAAAGAAACATACCTTTTGAAGAAAGGCAAGCTTTTTCCTGGCACTGAATATCTGTCGCAGAAACAGAAGCATGTGATTCTGCAGTGACTGTATGGAACACACACACCTCTCTCCATTTGGTTGAGAGCAGCATTTGGTCGATCCTACTTCTACATCTATGGCATCCTTATTTCTTCCTAATATTTGTTTCAGTGTTCAACACAGCTGAGCTACATTCCTTTTTTGAATTTGACATTGGGTAAATGAATAAACCCCTAGAGGGTGTCCTCCCCAGCAGAGGACACTGGATTGGAATGAACCTCCTAGAGAACAGAGCTATCTCAGCCTGATAAGAAGGGAATGTGCTCTGGACTGGTTAGTAGAGCTTTCTGTTCTCCATTTCCCGCTTTCCAAATGGGAGCTTCATCAGGGTTTTCACCTGTGGGCATATATTAGAAACATTGGAGGTGACTAAATTATTCGTCATTAATATGTGTTGGAAAGAATGTCCACCAACCAGAGATGTGGGGAGGTAGCTCAGTGGAAGAATGCCCCTAAGTTCAATTCTCAGTGCTGAAAGCGGGGAAAATCAATCACTAAAAAGGCGTATGAAAGGTTCATAGGCATGAGTGGAATCTGTTGAGTTTGGTGTTTTGTTTCTTTTCTTTTTTGGTACCACGGATTGAACTGAGGGACGCTTTACCACTGATTTGCATTCCCAGCCCTCCTTTTCTTTATTTTTAATTTTTCACTAAGTTGCATAAAACCTTGCTAAGTTGCTAAGACTGGCTTTGAATTTGAGATCCTTTTCCCTCAGCCTCCCAAGTCACTGGGATTGCAGGAGCATGTCACCAGGCCTGGCTCAAGTTTGGGATTTCATAGAAGGACTATCAGAAAAGGAAGGATCTACTCGTGTTATTGGGGATCCCAAATACTACTGTGCAGATGTCTTTTTGTTTTTGGTTAGTCCATTTCTACTGAGAAGTGGCCTGTAGTCTGCCTGGTGAGCAGAAAATTAACTGTTAGTGTCTGGTAACCTAATAGGAAGAGTGGGCAGTGAGCTCACAGTCTGTATGAAGACTTCTACTTATTCTCCTTTTTAACCTCTTGTCTTGTCCTTCATTCTGTGCCTGTTGCCCCCATGTTTTGAGCCCCTGTGGTTCAATGAATCTCTCTCCTGAGAATACAGTGCGGAAGTAATCTGCCTAGTTATGTAGGGTGGCAGAGAGAATCTGGGGCAGAACTCTGGTCCTCATATATTCTTCAGCTGGTTCCCCAGTTGTTTTGCACCACCTTCAGAGGTACTCCGAGCCTCCCAGTCCTGAACCTTTCTGAGATTCCCAGCCTCACTTTGAACTAATTTGTTCAGGTATCATTATCTTCTAAAAGTCACTTAATACTTTCCATCTTCCCACATTTTATTACTATATCTGGTCGGATGTTACTTTCTCTCCTATGCTTTTTGTTTATAGATTTATGCCATATTCCCCTCTTGCTTTTAGGTAGAGTTTAGGGAGGGAACAGAGGTATTTGTGGGTGTGCAGTTTTCCATGTTTAATGAAATCAGCACATGAAGTACAGCCTCGTCCTAGTCCGGATTGCAGCCCGGAGCAGGTAGTGATTTTACTCTATCACACAATGAACAAAGGCCCCGTCTCCAGGCCGTGTAGCTGAGGAGTGGCAGAGGTGCAGTTGAACCTAGCATGGCCTCGGAAGCCGACACTCTTTCCACCACATCACACTCTTTCTGATTCCCTGGGATCGCACAAGGATTCCTTCTTGCCGCACTGAGCAATATTAATCAGGAATACATACCACACACAATCCCCAGGGGCCACGCAGTTCAGCTAACCGGGCTTTTTTCCTTGCCTTTGTTCCCTGAAGCAATTATTTCTTTATTTCATTTAAAGACTCGCCCTCTGCAGCTGCTGTGGACAGCTTAGAGTTGTCTGAAGGTTGAAGACGAGAACCAAAGCCGTGAGCTTACAAGCTATCAAACTTGAAAGATGTATTGAGGTGAAATACCGCTGCCAAGCCTCCCCACCAAACCTTTTTAAAGTGCTTTTTCTTTCCAAAATGAAAAAGAACTGCTTGTACTACACATGCATAAAATCGTCAGGTCTGGCATGTTCGAAACAATATTTTTTTGTAACTGCCCACCCGGACATAGCAGACAATATAGTCTTCCAGAGCCAAAAGAATTGTGTGTTGTGCACTAATATTTAGAAGTTAAAGATCATTGTATGTGTGTGGGCTGAAACATGTGCCTTTCTTCCTCTCTTTTGGAGAAGAATTCTGTGCTGTTAAATAACTTTGTTTTCCTACTGAATATGTGGGCAGGGGTTGAGATCAACAGCTGAACTGCTCAGGTGCTTTTGGAGTTCAACCATTTCAGTGAAACCTAGGCTAACTGCATGGAGAAGCATTCAGTTACAATTTTTCTTCCCATTTATGACCTTGCCCTATTTTTTCAGCCTTACCAGTCTGATATTTCCCTTGGGCTTTCCAAAGAGGTCCATATACTTCCTGGCAAGTATGAAATGCCCTTATATGGGCTTCCAGAAGAAGTCTGTTGCAACTCTTCAGAAGTATTTAGTCACTTTCCAAGGGAAAATGTGAAGGTATTATTTGTCTTGAAAGTATTTGTTTTCCTAAGCACAAGCGCCTTAGCAACTGTACGTGAAGACCAGTTTATTTCAGCAGAATTTGTAGTAAACAATGTGTTCATTTACTACCAGGCAATGGATGGCACATGTAGCAGTTTCTTTTGTGATTTTGAAGCAGGATATAAGCAGACCATAACCATTCCAACAGACATTTTGTGCCAGGCACATTAGTGCACACCTGTAATGACAGTGGCTTAGGAGACTGAGACAGGAGGATCACAAGTTTAAGACCAGCCTTGGCAACTTGGTGACACCCTCAGCAACTTAGTAAGACCCTGTCTCAAAACAAAAAGGGTTGGGGATGTAGCTCAGTGGTAAATTGCTCCTGGGTTAAATCTCCAGGACCAAAAAACAAAGACATTTTTCACTTAATATTTATTTGACTAAGGTGATCGCTATTTTGGATTACCAGGTTGGCATCCATAGGTACCTTAGATTTGTCCCATATTCATTCATCATGTGGACATCTTAGCTATGATGCTTTGAACTTTACCGTTTCTGGAGGCAGTCCTCAGAAAAATGAGCGGTATAGCTCAAATCAGTAACCACGACTGCACTGAAGACAGTAAGCAATCCTGGGAAATGTCCCAGATATATCTGGTTTTTTTGTTTGTTTGTTCTGTTTTGTTTTCTGGTACTAGGGATTGAACCCAGGGGGACTTAACCACTGAGCTTGATACCCAGCCCTTTTTTATATTTTATTTTGGGACAGGGTCTCCCTAAGTTGCTTAGGGCCTCGCCAAGTTGGTGAGGCTGGCTTTGAATTTAAGATCCTCCTGCCTCAGCCTCCCAAGTCATGCTGGGATTACACGCATGTGCCACCACCGTGGCTATGCCTCTTTTTTTTTTTTTTTAAAGAGAGAGAGAGGGACAGTAGGAGGGATAAAGGAAGAGAGAATCAATTTTGTTTAGTCCCCATGTGTCTCTCACTGCTCCAACACTTTGCTGCATACATGGTGCTGGGGTTTGAACCTGAGTCTTCATGTTTGCCAGGCAAGCA
This sequence comes from Aplodontia rufa, assembly GCA_004027875.1. Lineage (NCBI taxonomy): Eukaryota > Metazoa > Chordata > Mammalia > Rodentia > Aplodontiidae > Aplodontia > Aplodontia rufa. The sequence goes on from PVKS010001325.1 coordinate 51,008, forward strand.
CCACAACCGCTGAGCCACTGCTCCAACCCCTATACCTCCTTTTTTAAATCATATTTTGGAGTTCATTGGCTTTTCTGGATTCTGAGTATTTTGTCTTCATCACACACAGAATAGAGTTTTTTGGTTCATCAGCACTAATATCAACATTTCTGTCGACTAGATGCGCTCTGAGATGTTTATTAAAATGCAGATTCCTGAGCCCAGGATAGGCTTATGGAACCTAATTCTGTGGGCCTTGGGGCCTGGGAATCTGCTTTTTCCTCTAAGTACCACCCCTAACTTGTGATTAGTAGGCATACCATATTACCCGGGTCCATATTTTCTAAATTTCTGTGATGATAAGAATCAGATGCTATTCCTGCTAAAAATATAAATTCCTGGGCCCCATCCCGGAACCAGTGAATCAGAATCTCCAGGGCTGGGGCCTAGGAAGAATGCATCCTAGGACTCCAGAAAACTTAAGATCGTAAAGCCAAGGTTGCCTGCTACAAAGCCTCAGAAAAATAAGCCCAGCCTCACCCATGACTTCACAAGGCTTTGCATCTGATAATTAAACCATAAATCTAGGGAAGAGAATACGAAGGACCTTTAGGGTCTTTGGGCCCCAACCAAGTTGAATCAGAAACTTTTTAGGTTAATTTTACCTGTTTACTTATCACATTTCTAAGAGTTTCTGAAGCTTTCTAATCCTACTAAGTAGACATCTGGATATAAAGTCAGCCATTATTCTGCTGATTAAAAGATCTAGAGGCAACTTACATTTATTTTCTTCTCACTATTTCAAACAGTATTTTTCATTTGCCTTAGCTTTTCAAAAGCAAAAGTAGTTTTGTTTTTTTTTTTTAAGAGAGAGGGACAGTGAGAGAGAGAGACAGAGAATCAATTTTATTTAGTTTTCATTTGGCTTTTATTGTTCTGACACTTTGCTGCGTACGTGGTGCTGAGGTTTGAACCCATGGACTCGCACGTGCAAGGCAAGCGCCTTAACTGCTGAGCTACCGCTCCAGCCCTTCAAAAGTAGTTTTATATGCTTTTAAAGAAAAAATTCTTTAAACAACTGTAATTTCTTGTATCTTCTGAAGTTTCCTACTTCATCTATATGTAAGCTGTGAACTTCTGAGGTTCAGAAAAATATGTATTGTTTATCTCTGTATCCCCAGGGTGCAGATCAGTGCCTTGCACATTAAGTGAATGCTATATGAATTGAGAGGAAAATATTTTGTCCCTGGGTTTATTTTCTTTAGCCAAGGCCTTTGGAGTTAAGCTTAACCTTTTTTATTTGTTTGTTTTGGTGAGCCTTCTTACATGTGGTTGAGTATTGGTTTATTAATTTGAAGATTTATGGAAGGCAAAATGCTGATTTAAAAAGAAGACAAACCATACAGTTGTACATACCTGAAAAGAGCTGTGCAGATCCCCTATATCCTGCTGAGGAAATTTCATTGCATAAATGGGTTACTATTAGTTGATGGAAAAATTAAGTTAACTGGAATCCCCAGTTCACCGATCGTGCCAGTTAACTGAGGTATTAGTGTCCTGTTTAAACTCTCAGAGCTATTAAATTAAATGGTCATGACATGAAACCTCAGAAAAGTCTTATTGTTGTCTAGAAAGATTGTGTACAGGTGTTGCTAGCCTGCTTTAGAATAAAAAAGGCTTCAGTATTCTCAAAAATCATTTCCTCTCCTGAGGAAATGCACCATAGTAAAATACCCTTTTCCAGTACTGTAATTGCTGGCTTTCAGCTTCAAAAGAAAATCCTCAAATATTATTCAGGTTATAGTTTCCATCAGACTTTTCTGAAGACACTGTAATAAATTTGTGTTTGATTAATAAAATAATTCCAAAAAATAAAGACTTGTAATTTAATCCATAGAAACCCAAGTTGTTGGAAACATTTAGTCAGTCAAAAATTTGTTTTTAATTTAAAAAGATGCATGCAGTTGAAGCTCATGAAATGAAAAGAATATCTTTCCAACCATAGCAAAATTTTATATTCCAAGTTGTCCCAGTGAGTACTTCTCTTCAGTTTGTGCTTTAACCTAGGGACATGAGAATTCTATTTCAAACATAAAATAAGGTTGAATATTTATAGAAAGGGAAAAAAACTCTTTAAGAAAAGTAATTTCTTTCTTTTTTTTTTAATAGCAGTAAAAAAAAATTGAAATCAGCACCTTGTGCATGCGAGGCAAGTGCTCTATCCCCAAGCTACACCCCCAGCCAAGAAAAGTAATTTTTAATTATCCCACAGATGCTACTTGATAGCAAGAGGTTCAGATGTTACCATGAGGAGTGCTGTGAGCTTCACATAGCAGATTCTCCTAGACACTAATCACTTGGGGTCTGAGAGTGCTCCATTTTCCCTCTTGAGGATAACGCATCCCCTCAGAACGCCTGTCTAGGTTCTACACCAAGTATATGAACTCTCTTGTTTTTTTAACTTTCCATCCAGCCTGTGCTGGTGTCATAGATAACCATTTACTAAGGGAAGTAATATGTGTAATTCTTCAGTTTTGGTAAAGAGGAAAAAAAATTTATCTCCATAAAGCCATTCTCTTATTTCATATATTCAAGTTTGCAAGTTTGTTTCTTGTCTGGATATTTCTTCTCAGGATTTTTAAGTTGGGTCTGCCACCACCAAGTGAGAGGGGACTTTCAATCTCCTTAGCAGCATGGATTGGCTAGAGGACAGTGTAATGGAGAAAAGGGCTAGCTTTCTTTTAGCTGACCTTTTTCTTTACACTATGATAAATATTTAAGTCTAAGTTGTAAGATGATGTGGATAGTTGTAAGTGAATAACACACATCTGGAAACTCTAATAGTTAGTCAGCTTTCTGTCACTGTGACAAAATATCTGATAAAATCAACTTAAAGGAGGACGGATTTCTTTTGATTAACAGTTCCAGTCCATGATTGCTTGGTTCTGTTGCTTCGGGGCCTCTGACAAGGCAGAACATCGTGGTACAGCCAAGCTGCTTATCTCATAGCAGCCAGGAAGCAGGGAGAAAGACAAGGGGCCAGGGTCTTACTCAGCCCTTCAGGGGCATGCCCAGTGGTCTAAATTTCTTACTAATGATTCCACCTCCTAATGGTGCCTATAGCACCATCAGCTGGGGACCCAGCCTTAGACATCTTTGGGAAATATTAAAGATCCAACCTATAACAATAATGTTTCATTAATAAAAGGGAAGACTTCCCACTGCATGTGCTTCTGTTGAAAACTTTCTTACCATACTTTGAAGCAGTTTGAAAGAAGAAATAGTGAATGAAGGAATTAATTCTAGGATACTAAAGAAGGAGAGATTGTAGTAAAAAAAAAAAATGTCATCAGTACCAACCAAAATTATCAAAGATGCAAAAACCCAAAATATGTGTGAGAGTCTTGAGGTGGAGGGAGGAAGATAGAGGAAGGGCATATGACTTGGTCACCAGTTGGAGAGTAGAAAGAAAACCCCAAGAAGAACCCATCTTGGGGGAACTCTACCAGGTGTTGGTGCTATACTCATACCTGAGCCCTTTTAATGCTTTTGTAATCACTCCATTGGACTGTATCTGCTTTACGCTTAGGATACTCAAAGTCAGTGTAGGTCTACATTCAATCCCCCACCAAAATAGGAAAATTTCTCCAGTGGCTCACTACCCCAGAAGAAGTTCTGTATAATCCCAGTGGAGGAAAAGCAAATATTGTGCTGTCAAAACTTGCTTGTAATAATACCAAGATGTCCAGACCTAGGCTTGTGAGCCTCTCCAGCCCTGCTTTTCTTTCTCTCATTTTCTGTTTTGATGAGCAAGACCACCAGCCACTCAGTTTCTGGGGCCAAATCCCTGGACATCCTCCCCTATTCTGCTTGCCCCCCGCCCCATCCCATCTGATGCCAATTCGTGCTGATTCCACCTCCTTGCTGTCTATGGAGCCCATCCGCTTCATCCCTTCCTCACCACCTCAGCCTTCCTTCCCTCCCGTGCATCTTCTGGATTACCCCTGCCATTTCCTGACTCATCACCCCGGCTCCAGCTTTGCTCCTTCCAGTTGTTCTCCGTGTTGAAGCTCAGGGGAGCTCTGGACACTGCAGATTTGCTTTGTCAACCCCTCTCCTCTGCTATCACTCTCCCTGCTAAAGCCTTCCAGAAACTGCCCAAATTCATTGCCCTTTGGGCCCTCTGAGATCTACTCTTATCCTTATCTCAGGCCCCTACACATGCACAACTCTGCATGCAGCATCTAAGTAATTGTCACTGTGTGCGCCTGCTTGTGCCACCACGTTAATTGCCTTAGAATTGATTCTGCTTTCCTGACCTCTCTAAACCTTAGTTTCCTTATCTGCAAAATGGGAGTAGTCCTAGTTAAAACTCCTGTTGTCATTTTTAGTATTTTTATTATAATTAGACTAAATATTTTGCTAATGTTGACATTATTGCTTTACTTTATTTGCATCTATTTCATATTAAATTTATTCCCATGCCATTAGTTTTTGTTATTTCACTTTCTTTGGATGTCGTTTTTGTTTGTGCAGCCTTCTCTTCTGGTTTAGGAACAATCTGTTCCTGTTTAGTTGAATCATTTCAGTGTGGCAGGGGGCTTGTGTATGGGCAAAGCATGGCAGCACATCTTGGGGTGCTCTGTTCGCCTGGTTGTATTCAGTGTCCAGAGAATCTACATGTAAACTCTTTTTTTTTTTTTAAGAGAGAGGGACAGAGAGAGAGAGAGAAACAGTTTTTTTATTTAGTGTTTCATGTGGCTTTCGCTGCTCCAAGACTTCGTTGTGTATGTGGTGCTGGGGTTTGAACTTGCACACTCGCGCATGCTGGGTAAGCACTTTAACCGCCAAGCCACAGCTCCAGCTTCTACATGTAAACTCTTAAGTTCAGCATTACTATCTGCCTTTTTAAGCCCGTACAGCAAAAAATTAGCATTTTTAGACCATAGGCCGTATGTCCAGGCTCCTTCTCTCACCATTGACCAACCTTTCTTATCCAAACGAAGACTTGGTAATTCTATTCTAAAATAGGATCTCTCCATTGCCACTGCCACCACCCCATTCCTTGTCACCCTCTTGCCTGGATGCTATGATTGTTCTCTCTAGTAGTTCTTTAAGGTAGTTCCCTCCAACAAGTCTTGTTGACTTAGCTTGTACTCAGACACCTACCCTCCTGTCTGGTTTCCACATAAGCCTACCTTGATTTCTCTCTTCCTTACTAGTCAGTTTAGCCACAGTGGCTTTGTTTCTTTCCACTCTGTGAATCCTGAAGTGCTCGGTGTTTACTGCTCCCTTGGACTGGAAGGGTTTCTGTTCAGCTTCACTTTTAGGTCTCAACCGACTACCTCATAAAGTAACTCTTATCATGGTACGTATTCATGATTTGTAATTGATTCATTATGTGATTATTTTAATATCTGTCTACCCCATTATCCTGTAAATTCCTTTGGAACAGGTATCATGTCTGTCCGAGCCTTGTTGTGTTCTCAGCATCTACCCTGGTACTTGGCTCGAAGTAGGTTATCAGTGAATGGAGGCTGCCTGGCTCCTCTCTGCTCAGCTTGGATCCCATCATGAACTGGTTAATAACTCTCACCAACTGTCATTTCAATTATTTCTTCCCTTATACCTCTTTCTACACCCTCTGCTCCAGAGAGCTTCGGATTTTCCTATTTGAGAAATGGTAGCAGGGATAGTCTCCAAAGTGACAAGGAGGTTAACCAGAAAGAGTGTATTCTGTATTTCCCCTAAGTCGTGAAGATGTTCCACCTGATTAAACCTATAGACATTGTGGAACTTGGATTTGAAATGGGAGTGGATGTTAAAAGGTGCATCTAACTAATACTAATTTTGTTCATGTCTAGAAAATCTTATCCGTGGCCTAACAGGTCTAATTTCAGAAGAAATGGGAAGCCTTCCAGCATCCTGCTGATGATCCCAAATCTCACAACTAGAAATTTATTATTTAGTTAAAATCTGTCCTCTCTATAGCCTGAGGTATATATGTTAAACTTTTATTCTTTGGGAGATCTTTTCATGGTGTGGGGGAAGGACAGCGAATCACACATTTATGGAGGAAAAAAGATTGGTTTATTATAAGCATGCACGTTTCCATTGTTATGAATCCAGACAGACTTTGTCAGCTTGTCTTGCTCCTTATTTCCTAGTTGAACTCCAAAGAATGTGTACCCAGCTCAGCCTCATATGCTGGGCTGTGGATTAGCTGACCTTGGTTTGTATGCCCAGTTGCTGTGGTTCTGGATAGGACCATGGTGTATATATCAACAGTAGCTGCCTTGGCTCACCCCTTGGTCAGAGTTTTGCTAGATCCCATTTGAAGGGACTGTAGGCATGCCACGATGCATGACTGGCAAAGCCTTCATAATAAGAAAAGTGTTTAGTTATTGAGCACCTGTATATACTATGCTACGGACATTATACCCAGTACTTTACATGTGTAGGTGAGGCTCAAATATGTTAACATAGATTGCTCATAATCACACAGATGGGAAGGGGGATAGCCAGAATTTGGACCTAGGCACTTTGCTATGGCGCAATGGTCTCAACCATTCCTTACTGAGTAAAGAGAAGATAACACATATAAATGGATAAGGGTGGGGAAAGTAGAGCTCCCTGGAGGGAGAGGGCAGTGCTGCTCTTCCTACATCCTTTGGGCCTGCCATCCATTTAGAAGTGATGGGGAAGCTGTGAGGATGGACATGGTCTGCCTCAGAGGCAATGGCTTAGGGGAAAGAAGATCTCATGGATGCCTGGAGTGAGAGTGTAAATACATTGAGGAAAGGATCCAAGAGGTCTGAGAAACCACCCAGCCTGATAGACTGGTGCTAAGAGTATGGTAGGGTCATCAGAAGCACAGAGGTGGAAGTTGTAAACAGATCATTAACTGTAATAGTCTATTAGTGAAGATTGTGGTGCTGTGACTTAAGGGCATGGTAAAGAAATTATATTTTGGGGGGCTGGAGCGGTGGCTCAGTGGTTGCAGCACTTGCTCGGCATGCACAGGTACGCGAATTCAAACCCCAGCACCACGTACACAGCGAAGTCTGAAAGCAATGAAAGCCACATGAAAAACTAAATAAAAAATGTTTCTCTCTCTCTCTCTCTCTCACTGTCCCTCTCTTTAAAAAAAAAGAAATTATATTTTTGAAGACTTTGCATAAACAAAAGAAAATATCACTCACTCATCATTTTGATTCTGTTAGATATTTCTTGTTAGAAGTAATGAACAAAGCCAAGCTAGTATCAAGTGCCATTGAGAATGTGGTCCGGATCAACCCAATCCAGTAAGTAGGTGAGGGATCTGAACATGAAAGCATTATCTTCCCTATAACAAGACCCATGAAGCTAAACTGGTAGAGTGGTAAAGCAAGATTAGTTGGCACATTTACAATGTGAATAAGAAAAGGTACCTTCCAGTTTGACTCTGGGAGAAAAGTCTCATTACTAAGGACTGGTTAGAGTCCTTTCCCCAGAAATGACACGAGACTGCAGTGATACTTACTCTAATCTTATATTCAATACCATTCAACCAGAGTGGAAAAGCAGCACCTCATATCCAGGAAACTGTCAAAAGGGACCACTTAGAACAGACTGCAAAATGTGTTAGACTATACACCAACAGAACCATGGAATTGACGTCTAGCCACGTAAACACACGCCCGCTCCGTGGCGAGGCTGAACAGCTTGGATTTCCAACGCGAGACTTGGGACTGGGTGGGAAATCGCCAAAGCAGAAGGGCCTCCAGCCAATCATACAATTAGCCAGTAGCCTGTGCTGGCCTCCAGACTCATTCAGATAAATTCTGAAATCATCAGCAAGCTCTTGAACCATATCCGTTCATTGTGAAAAGAAAGTCAGACTGTGTAAACCTGCGCAGTGCCATGTGGTAAGGCTGCAGGACGGGTTCCACTTCCTACTCCCCCAAACATCCCCTCGCTCCAGGAATAGAATTCTCTGAAGAGAGATCTCTGGTTGTGTGTGGCCTGGCTTGGTCCTTGTTAGTAATAGGGGAGGGGGAGGGTGGTGACTAGAGCAGGGACCTAGGGACCAAGCTGTTCTAATCATGCTGCATGCCCTGGCATACCCCCACCTCATTGAAACCTGCTGAGGAGCTGTTAATTAGCAAAGACTGTGGCTTCAGGAGAGGAGAGGAGCTTTTAGCCCTCTCCATTCCAAGGAGATGACCTTTGGGACCCAGTTGCTTTTATTTGAGGCTCTCAGAGTACTTCCCACGTATCTCATTTATCCCCCATGACACCCCTGAGAGGTAAGTTTGTTTGAGATTTATACAAAGTTATGATTATGACTATAGATTGGAGTTCCTGACTCTGTGTCATTCTAAACCATGAGTCTCATCTCCATCTCACTTTTCCTAACATAACTAAACCCTTCAGGGAATGAAACGTCTCAGGCTTTAGCCTAGCCAAAGGGTGACTTTTTCCCCCGTTCCTTTTTTGTTGTTGTTAAGTTTGATTTATTACTTAGCATTCTAGCCAGGCTCGATGGATGTTCAGAATATTATAAATAATGTGGATTGAAAAGATTGTGCTGAAATGTTTATTGCATTCTTAGAAAGAGAACAAGGAATGGTGTGGAGAGTGTGGCGGTGGGGAAGGAGGGGCGCCAAGGAGGGAGGGAAGGCAAAGCCTGCTCCTAGGATATTTTAGTGTGTCAATAAAAGATAGTGCTCAGAAGGAAAAGAACTTATATTGCAATCCTGCTATCAAGAATGCAGAAGCGTTCCAGCGGGTGTAAAGAATAGACTTCAAGAATGTAAGGACCATAAGGAACTAATCATTAGACATTCCCTCTCCCATTTCCTCACCCACAGCCCTGCAGGAAGGCCATTCGCAGGGAGGCCTCCTGTACTCTCAAACTAGCTCTCCAGCACCCTAGCTATGGGGTACCCTCTAGAATGGCAGACAGCTGTGGCTAGCTCCGGGTGAACGAGAAGGACCCTCCTCCTCTGGCTTAGCTTGAACTCTTAGCATCTGGAATGTTTATTCTTCGGATGCTCTAGATATACAAATGTGATCCAAGAGTAGGACCCCCGTTTGGAGGAATCAGTGTCACATTGGCCCACTGGCATCCAGTGGGCACATTTGAAGCTGCAGCCATCCCAGCCTCTTCTGCCCATAGTCTCATCTGTCTTCTCCTCCAGTTCATCTTCCTTTCTTAGGGCCTTTCCTTAGGTTCTGTGAGGAAGAAGAGTGAGTTCTTAGCAGCCAAGGCCACCTGTGTCACCCTGATGCTAGGTGGAAAAGTCTGGCAACCTGACGGAGATCATTCTTTGAGCTTCTTTTTATTTTAAGTAGGACCAGTCCTTTGGCCACTCTAGTTGCTGCTCTGGGCCCTGTAAACCTCCTCAGAGCAAAACTATCTTTCTTCATTAAGAAGTAGCAAGGCCAAGGGATCATTGGTCGGAGTGGGGGTGAATTGCCACAGGTTTATGTGTCAGGCACGTCCAAGCTGTCCCACCTCACAAGACGGTACTTCATCAGCCGAGGTGGTCACTGGGTACCTACCTCGCCTCTAGGACAGTGGCCTCCCTACTGGTTAGGGACCCCTTTCCCATCATCTTTGCAATGTCTAGAGAAAGCTGCAGTTCTTCCTGTGGTGGTCACATTTTATTTTATGACTTTTGATCCCAGCTACAGCAATGGCTCTCAAACTTCAGCATCAGAACAGTCTTGTTTAAACAGATTCCTGGGTGGGACCCTTGAGGTTGCATTTCTAACAAACTCTCAGGTTTCCCGATGTACCTGTTCTCTGTCACACTATGAATAATGGTGGGCTCAACATAAACTTTCTGATGTCAGGTAATTTTTAGTAACTTTCTTCTCAGAAGTGTCTTTAGAGGGTGATAAAAAGTTACAGGAAATGAATGAAATATCAACTGGGGCTATTTGATTCAATACGGAAAAGGGTTCAGATCTTCTCAGAAACCTGTAAGCACCTAGTGAAACCCCCACGCTTCACTATAATGCAACTGTGTTCTACAATTTCATACTCACATCATTAACACCCTTGGGAATATATTGATTTTGATTTTGGCAATATCATCTGTGCTTATTTGACTTCAACTCTTTATAGTTCTTTAAAACCAGTACTCCTTAATCACCTGTTTTATTGATATTTATTCATTTTTTTCACTCATTTTATTCAATATGTATTTATTGTGCACTTATTATGTGTCAAGTACTGTCTTAGCTGCTAGAATAGCCCCACATTAACTACCACTGAGTAAGAGAGTCATTGGAAATCCATACTGCTGACTCATAATATTGTAGGCAGTATTTGATTCTAAACTATGAGCTGCTATCCAATCAACCAAAACACACACTCACACACTCACACACACACATATTGAATATGTGCAGTTCTACCCTATATAATAACATTTTATAGTAGCAGTCCCAAAAGATCACATCACCTACTGATGTCATGGTCATCTTCATCCGTGTAAGTATACTCCACAACAATTGCACAGTGTGATAAAATTGCCCAATAATGCAGTTGCCAGAACACATTCCTGTCATTAAGCCATACATTAATTTCTGTAACGTAGAATTTCTGTGTGCAGAAGCAGCATAGGAAAAGCAGTCCTAAGATGCTGTGGGCACAGGGAAATGTTCCCCTGGGTTGGGAATGGTTTTGAGCTGAGGCCTAAAGCCAGTGTCATGTGCTGGGTGCATGGAAGCTGGCAGGGACTCTGAAATAGTGTGCATGATCCCTGCCAAGGCACAGCAGCGTGAGCAAGCCTGGCATTCTGAGAGTGGGAGGCCAAGGTGGGAAAACTGGATCATTTCTTTAGGAATGTGTCAAAACTCACCTTTTTTTTTGTTTTGCTTTGAAATGATGTCTGAAATATCTGACAGACCATGTTAAATGTAAGCCAGCAAATATTTCAAAGCCAAATTTGGCATTCTGGACCATCTATCTGACCTTTTTCCAGAAAAATGCATAAGCAGGAATTGATGGCATCATTTTACTATTGTCATCAAACACCTTCTATTATTGGCACTAACAACACACATTTGAAAGGCAGATATTTTTGTGTTCTTTGACAGGCAAATCCCTGTTATTGGCTTGAATAAGCTAGTGTGCAACCCTTGACGCTCAGTTGTGGGCACCAGCACACCTTTTGCTTTGATTATATCCTTATGGTCTCTGTAAGCCCCTTACACATTGAGCATCCTTATTTATTTATTTTTGGTGTTGGTGATTGAACCCAGGGCTTTATGTATCTGAAGTACTCAATCTGCCGCTGAGCTGCATGTCTAGGTACATACATTGAACATGCTAAAAGGAAGAGAGGAAAAGGACATCTACCTTATCCTCAAGTGATTTGAAGCCAGGCACAGTGGTGCATGACTGTAATCCCAACAACTTTGGAGGTTGGCAAGGTCAAGGCCAGCTTCAGGAGCTTAATGAGGCACTGTTTCAAACATAAAAAGGACCAGGACCAGGGGTGTAGGTCAATGGTAAAGCACCCCTGGGTTCAATCCCTAGTTCCAAAAAATCTAATAATAATTGAGTGATTTGAACCACACTCCAGGATGGTTCCCACAGAAACAGCTGTTGTCCAGTCTTTCAGCTCTGCAACAGTGAATCCTCAGTCTTCATTACTTCTGTTCATCCTTCTTGCTAATAGAATCTTTGCTCAAGCTTTTAGGCTAACCATTTTCTAGAATCTAGGGCCTGGTATGTTGTCCCTGTGTTTCTGGTAGATTTGTGGCGGCACTGTCAAGCCTGCTCATAACACCTGCAGGGATGTGTCTCAGGTTTGTAAAGGGGGTTGAAAGGCCCCAGTTCCTGCTCTGATTTTTCCCTTGGGAATACTGACTATTGCAACACTGCCAACAAATTCTGAAAGCAGAAGCCTCCCCGTGTGGAGGACAAGTTTTTCAGATCCCAGATGATATGCTGTTCATAGAAGGATGTCTTTGGGGGTAGTGAAGTGTTTCAGGACTGCAGTAAATGGAAGTGACATCATTGCAGATCACGACAAAGGGACAGGCTCCTTCATTCCTCAGTGTGACTTGGCATGTATGCATACCATGCGCTTGGGGTAATATTTTTGTAGCCTCCTGACTCTCCTGTTGCTCCTGTGATTTCCTAGATTGACCTATCAGCTCCACTTTTTTCATGATCTATTGTGGAGAAGCTTTGAAATCTCTCTTTTTGTTCTCAATCCACTAGTCTGTTGGGCCCATGTGGATCTCATCCTTTAACTAATGGAAAGTTAGCAGTTGACCAGTGTGTGAAGTAGTTTTTTACCCCATCTCTGCTATCAAACAACTCACTGCAGTGGTAGTCTTAAATTGGTGTCCCAAGGCCTAGGAAGAAGAGCATCCAGGGCACACTGGGTAGATGATAGACCTTCATTCCAATAGAGCAAATATGAATTGCATTGTATCGATGTATTTTTATACCTATAGGAGAGTATGTATAAATAAAGAAGAAAGTATATTCTATATTTTAGAAGCTTTTATGTAAGAATACATTTCAGGGTCTGTTTTCACGGTACATCTTGGAAGAGTGAGAGAAGATTGTTCAGGAAAAGCCTGGCAGCCATATTTAGTTGTGCTGAGAGTGGTCGGACCCAAGGGCAGGAGGTGGACCAGATCTCCTCATGGATAGGATATGGGCAGCATTGAAGGCTTAAGGCGGTCACAGGTGGGGGAGATTAGACGTGTCTTCTATCCAACGGTCGATGACCATGGATGCCACTTTTGTAGCAGGAACAACTAAGAAGGCACCACATGCCAGCTAGCGTACTCAGCACTGAGCATTTTATCTTGTTTTGTCTTTGTAACAACTCTAAACTAGGGAGTACTGTTCTCCCAGCTTTAGGCTTAGAAAATTCATTTCCTTTACCTGAATGACAGAGCTAGGATTTGAATGCAAGCAGTCAGACTTCCGAAGCCTAACATAACTAATTGAACTATGTAGCCTCCCAAGGAGTGAAACCGTGTGCTCATACACACATCCATACAGTGATGGTCTCTGTCACTTGGAAAGTGACACAGTGTGGAAGTTAGTGACCAGAGAGCTTAAGATCGTTAATAGTGACCATGTGAAAGCTGCAGTGACCTTTGACCATTCAAACACTGTAGAGCTAATTTGTCTGCCTTAGCAACGGGGACAGTCTTCACAGCCACACTGAATAATTATGACTTGTGTTCTGGTTATTTGGGAAAGGACTTAGCTCTGAAAGTGAATGCCCCACATCTGACTGAGCTCTCACCAGCCTTCCCCACCCCCTTATTTTTCTTTTCTCCCATAGCCCTAACAGTCATGCTTCTTCTGCCCTCCCCACTGTGGCCCTCTATTAAATATATAGTATGTGTCACCTTACAGGCCAAAAGAATGCTTGGAATAGGTGGGAGCAGATGTAGCCTCTAGGATGGAAAAGTGGCTTTCCACCCACCCGAAGCACCAGAAGTAGGGCTAGCAACCCCAACTTTATTGGAAATGCATTTACCCAAATTCTTCCACACTTTGGGTGACTCTTTCATCTTACTTCTCCCACCACATCCTGGCCTCCTCTGGATTTCGGCAACCAGCTGGTGGCCGGTACTTTGTAGCTCTCAGCCAACACAGCGCAGGAAGTGAAACGGCCCCTCACAAAGGCAGAAGCCGTCAGTTTAAGAAATGTACTTTTCATTTGGGCCTAGAAGGATCAGGATAGGCCAGCTGAGGAATAGCTGCTACCCAGGAAGCAGCACACTGCTTCATAATTCATGAGAAACCATGTCCCCCACAGACTAGGTGCACACCAGTTCACTGGCCAGCTGCCTGTGTCCTGGAACCCTTAACATGTTCTTCCGCTCTAGCTCTACTTTTTCTACACTCCATAATAAGCCCCCTTTCTGTTTCCAGTTGTCATTACATCACCCTTCATTCCAACAAACTTTAGTAATGTTATTTCTAAGCTTACATATTATTAACATTAAAGGGTGGCAGTTTCCTGATGCTATGTAGGAAGCACCCTGATTTTACCCACAGTGTGTTTCCAAATCCCACTGTAGGATGGCCAGTTTCTGGAAAGTATTAGCACTCCCTCCTCCATATTCCCTGGGAACCTGAGAGAAGGGGGATACAGACCTTTGAGCCACCACCTAGGATACACACCAAGAAGAGATAAGCTGTATTTTTCTTTATGGCATATTAGCATCTTCTGGGGCATTACCTTATTGTTTTTGTCTGTCTTTGCCCTCTGCCACTACCCTGCAACAGCATTTCGTTGAGGAGAGAGATTTTTCCTGTCTTGTTCATTGCAGAGAAGTACTCAACCAATATTTGATTTAAAAAAATACCATAGAAATGCAGAATACAGAGGATATCAATATTGCTTTTTGCTTTCCTAACCATATCATAACTGAGGAGCGTCTATGTCATTTGTTGCTATAATGAGTATAAAGTGCCTAGCACCAGTAATGGTCATGGATGTGGCTCTTGATAGAAGCACTGTGGCTGCAGGAACCATGTGCATTTGCCTGGGACCTGCCTGAACCAGGGACCCAACAGGCCACATACACTGGTGCCCTAGGGAAGAGGGATCCCCCAGGAAAGGCTCTAAGCAACTAGTTTGCCCCTTCCATTGCGTTCCTGTTGGCTTTGTTTACAGGGATAAGCTCTCCTGCCCTGGTAGCTGACTTCAAAGACCTCTTGCCCCAGAACTCCAGCACGTCTTTTTCGTACTTGGACTCTTCAGCACAACATCTCTAACATTAATTAAAGAATCCTTGTTAAATAATAGGATGTCTGACTATAAAGGAGAGGAGTTTGGTAGCTGGTAGGCTCTCTTGAAATGGTGCTAGCCATTTCTGTCAGGACCTTGACACCTTCAGAGTAAGGAGATGCAACCCAAGACTGTATGTCCCAACAGTGCCTTTGGACTTTCAAGACCAACCTAAAGAAGTAAAATTATCCTCGTGTTACTCGTATTTTTCCAAATAACTAGAGACAAATGGGTATTTCTACTGAAGATCTCGCTCCTGAAAGATCTTGTTTTCAAGTAAGAGGAAATTTATTTGAGCAATGTTTGGTTACTTATAAGTATGTGTGGGATGATTGCGCCAACAGCATCTAAGCAGGCATCAGAAGGAAGGTGGGTATAGGACCCTCTGGGCTGTTTGTGGCCATTGTGGCTTGAGTGGTACCATTAGTGTGACTGAGCCCCAATTATGCTCAGTTAAAAGTCCAAAATTCCTGGAGAAAACTTCTTTGGCCTCCCTGGGGCTCCATCACATCACTGTGTCTAGGAAGGCAGAGTCAAACCAAACCAACATCGCTGCTAGGCCTCATCTTTAATGTGTTCTTCTGAAGTTTGGAACTCAGTGACGGTTCAGCTCTGCCACCCAGTAGCCATTTAACAAATCAGAAGAATAAACATCTGATGGGTTGACAATGCTGTGCCTCTCTGCCCTGCCTTTCTCTACCTGAGTACCTGAGTTAAAACTTTGGCAGCACCTTACCAGATGTCCCTAATTGGTGCCAGGTGATACCGCCAGTCCAGGCAGGACAAATGAAGGGGTTTGTGGTGGTGAATCCACAGCCTAACTGGAGCCATCCAGAAATCTTTTGACGCTCAGTCAAGAGGGAATTGTCAAAACAAGATATCCATAACGGAGTTCCTGACTGTTTTTTTCCAAGACACTTGAATTTCTGCCAGACTCCAGACAGATTCACATTCCCAGGGGGAACACATAGCACAAGGAGGGGATATTTCTCAGCAAATATTGATGCGCCAGAGAATTGGCATTAAATTATTGACTTGACAACACATAATACTCTGCTTTTGATTGCTGATTTGAAGGATTATCTATTTACAATTGGATTCTGCTGTTGAATTGTGGTGATTGCTGAGCTGAACTTATTTCAGAGAAGGGAAATGAATAACACTTCAAGAACACAGATGGGGCCTAGGAACTACTCAGCACTTTCTGTGCAGGAAGCAACAATAACAGCCGAATTTTTCCTACTCTCTCTAAGGGATGCTTATCATCTGCAGGGTTTTGCTTTTGCTTTTGGAATGGGTAAGAATTGAGTTGATTTTTCTACCTCTTTCCTGAGAGCAGCGGGCACGTAAAGAGCCAAATACGCATCTTTGTACCCATTGGACCTGACGCACAGTAGTCACTCAACAAACAGTTCTTGAGTCAGGTTGTGGTGGGTGTGCGTCTAACTCTCTTGGGGAAGTCCTACCCAGGGCAGTGCTCTTGTTCAGCTTTGGGAGGGTTTGACCAAATGTGCCATCTTTTTTGCTACCTGACTGGCCCTGGCCTGTGAGATGAGGTCTCCCCTGATCAAGCGTTGGCCTAACAGTGTCCGGGGGGGCTGCAGCTGCTGCCCCACAGCTACCTGACGCCTGCCCAGATGCTGGTGCCCTGAATCCCCAGCCGACTCCAGAGCCTGCCTCTTACTAGGCCATCGTCCAGCTCCTCTGCCCTGTCTCTGGGAGTCTTAATTCCTTTTAATTTCCTGTTTCTAGGCCAGTCCTTGTTTCCCCTTGTCCCAACCCCCACTCCTTTTGGTCATATCCCCTGATTCTTACTTCCTGCTGAGAGTGCTCTTGCTCCCTCTGGCCCCCAGATGTCTCTCTCTGCACCTCTCCACCCCATGGCCGCTGCCTTCGCTTTGTTTGTGTTGCTACAGTGCTCCCTTCCTTCTCGTCAGCCTGTGAGCGGCACATGGACCAGTAGGTGGCTTCTAACCAGGTGGGGACTGGGCCTTCAGAGGCGAGGGGTGAAGTATCGGGGTTAGGGAAGGGCAGGCCTCTGTCCTCCCAAAGTCACTCAGCACAAATCCACCTAACACCTGGGGTTACTGACCTGGCGCCTCCAGAGTCACCTTGGAAAAGACCACAGTTCTTCCCTTCAGGAAGCTGGTGCTTTTTAGAAGAACACAACTCCCGTTAGTCAGCACCGGCCATGTGCCAGGCCTTGGGTTCTTGCAAAACATCACACTAACACAACTAACACAACGCGACCCCCATGCCGCAGCCTTAGGAAATGTGTGTGTTGCCTGCGCTGACCCCTGAGGAGGGCGGCCTGCAGAGGTGAGGGTAACGCCCCCGGGCTGCAAACAAACACTTCACACCACACTGTGTTCCTAGACCCTGTCTAAAGGAAGAGACTTTATTACGTTCAGTTTGCGTGACCCAAAATGAAGAGAAAGTGAAGATTTCTTTAATTCCAGCGTTCCTTTGTTTTCAGTCAGAACCAAAGCATGAACAGATCGTATTCAGTGGCTGATTTTTTGCCTTGTAATGTGTTTCTTTGGGGAGTCACACTGTCACTTCCGTGCACAGTCCATGGCTGGCCACCTGTATCCTATAGTAGCCCATTCCCTCACCCCCTTGCCTCCTCCCTTCCCAGCATCCTGACTCCGAGTCACTCAACTCCGTGAAATGAAACCATTTGCTTCGAGCAGGCCTGCTGCGGGCCCGCTGTCTTCACAGGACTCCCGAAGGGAGTGTGGTTTAGGCACTGGGGGTCTTGGCTTCCCTCTTCACCCTCTTGGCCTCTGAGCTTCTGTTTTTGTATCTATAAATTGGGGGAGATTGTTGCCCTGCCAGCCATTTCATTGCCTTGTGGAGACAATAGCATGGGATTTGGGTACTGTAAAACTTTATGAGCACATGTATTTAATGGCATAACAGTGCTCTTTTTCATGACTTCTGTTCTTGTTATGCTGCTATTAGTAGCCTTAGTCCTTATTATTACTTACTTCGAGTTGTGCCCAAATAATCAGCTTGCCTGAGCTCCCTGGCCCCTGGGCTCCTCTCTGCCCCTCCTACCATGGAGCTGAACAGATTGTAACCTTGGGTTCCCCTTTTGATTTGCTTTAACCTTCCCTCTCTCTTGCCTGTGACCCTGTCCTCAGCATGTGCCCCTGCTCTGACCCTCACTTCCTCAAAGGCTTTTACGTTCGGGTTTTTCACAGCTCCTCTCACCTGGTGTCTGCTTGGCTGCGCACCCCCTTGCCGTTTGACTTCAGCCAGAATTTGCCCAGCACAGCTGCCCTTCCTGTAGCTAATAACTGAAACGGATGCTGCCAGATATTCCACTCTGAACTTCCAACCTTTCCCGGACGCCCGTCATCACTGTGGGCCCCGCTAGAACTGGTCTCTCTGTCTCTGCACCAAATGCCACCCAGGTGTTCCTCTGTTTTTGCTCCTCTTCCCTGTCTTTGGGAATGAATGACATGTTATTTCTGTTGTTATGTTGGGAGACCTGCTCTCTCATAGGACATTCATGGAGCATCTGCCATCACAGGGCACCATCCTTAGACAGCAAATAACGAGAACGCCAGTTATGTTCTAGAAGTTTAATGGACTTTGCTTTATGGAATCCTTACAACAACCCTATGAAGTCGATATTTTTTTACTCTTATTTTACAGATGGTGGAACCAAACTCAGAGTTAAGAAACTTTCCCAATTTGTCATAGCTAATAAATGACAGAGCTTAAATCTAGTGTCTCCGACTGTAAATCCAGTGCCCCTCCATGATGTTGGATTGCATGATCCATGTTTCTGGAGATCCTGTAGCCTAAGCAAACAAACAACAATGATATAAGAATTTAAAGATGAAGGACAGTTGTTCCTGAGTCACAGCCTTGCTATAAATTACTTTGGGTCGCCAGGATATACAGGCCAGAGCATCCCTTGTAGAGGATGTTGAGCCCAAGCTGCCTCAAGGTGGTGACCCTGGGGTCGGCTACCAACAAGACAAGCCTACAGGCAGAGGGAGCAAACAGGACGTTGGGGTCCATTGAGGGGATGGAGGGTGGCTCCCTGGAGCTTCAGAGGAAGGTCAGTCCATGAAACAGAAGGAAAAGCTTGTAGGGATAGTTTGGATTCCAGGGGAAGAATAAAGTCAAACGCAGACTACCAAGGAAGACTTTTGCACAGTACTTTCAAGAAAGCATTATTAGGGAGAAATTAGCGTGTAGACCTACGGGGGTAAAGTAGATTTGAGAGGCAAGCTCAGAGGCAGGTGGATCCCCTTTCCCCACCACCAGTGTCTGGTTCCCTGGACAAGATGACCTGCCAGGCCAGCTGGACCAAGGCTGTGGCGTCCACACCATGCAGCCACCAAGCAGAGCAAGCCAGCTACAGACTGGGCAGGTCTAGGCAGAGAGCTGGGGCAGCTGCAGTCCCCCCGCCCTCGCCTGGAGCATCAGAATGTAAATACGCTCACCTTCTCCACATGACCTACTCTCTTCTTAGCTTATTTGCCCAGGAATGGGATTAGAGGGAACATTTACATGAACTTTGGAAAACAAATATTACAGTTTTTTTTCTCTTTTCCTGGTCATTCTCCATCTCAGCTCATAGTGTTCTGCAAAGAAACCATTCGATCAGTGAGAACCGGCTGGTTAATACATGAGCAAATGTCACTATTGACAGCACAACTGGAGGGGAAAGCATCTACTGCAGGAGTCATTCGTGAGGGTGCGCTGTTCTTTAGAGCTTATTAGCTGCGTGGGGCTTGCTCGTTAGCCCTGACTCTTCCAGTGTAAAATGCAAGGTAGGCAATAAGAATGTTTTTTTTTTGTTCAAAACAACCAACAGTGGCAGTCTGCCAGGATGGCATTCCTGGTGACAAGATTGTCCAGCTGAGAGTATCTCTCATCTTCCCCCACCTCCCATTCCTGTATCCCTCCTCCCCCTCCTCCCATCATGTTCGCCTCCCATACTGCCCTGCATCAACAGGGCAGAAGGGGCCAAAATCCGAGATTTGTCCTCATTTCCCAGGAAAAGGCAGATTCCATGTATTCCTCCTTTGTCCTCTCTTCCCCCATGCCAGTAAGTAGCAAGGGCTGTTTCTACACTCATCTGTGGCAGAGTTATTGGCAGGCTAGGCCCCGTCACTTACTGGTTTCCAGTGTTTCACTGGAAAAAAGTGTGGACCATTAATCCAGATGAACAATCTTCAGAAAACATAGTCCTGTTCCTGAGAGACTATGCTTAGTGTCCTTTTCCAGTTTGAAAAGGAGTTTGTTTTCTTACATCTTTTTTTAATTGCCATGAGCTGGACTTGTAAATATTATAAGTGGTTGAGTAATACTCATCTGGTAAACTGACCAAAGGAAATGGACATTTTTTTCCACTCTTGTAACCCTGGCACCCCATGCCTGGCCCTGAAAGGGACTCTTGAGTACTGAGAGGGAACATCTGCCCTGCCAGGTGCCGGCAGTACCAGGGCAGGAGCTGAGCAAAGCTCAGAGGAAGCAGTTCCGAAGCCAGGAGCCTCGCCAGGTGTTCTGTGCTAGGGTCGAGGGCAGAGAGCATTCATTGTTTAGGAGTTGGCAGGTTCCCAGAGGTTCAACTGTCTTTTTCGTTCCAAAATGTCAAACATTTCCTTAGCTGGGGATGGATGACGAGACCCCCTGAGGCTTGAGCACTATTTTGAGGCAAAAGAACCGAGGTCTGTCTTTCATACGTGACTCAGTATAGCTCAAGTCTTCTCCCAGGACCATCTGGCAGGACGGTCTCCCGCATCCTCCAGGCTGGCTCTACTGCTCTGTATCGGAACGGCTGGAGCCTCTGCCCTTCCTCTATCTTTAGGAAGTACCCTCTGTGGTTGTATGTGGCTGTGCTTCTTTAACAGGGTGCCTTCTCCTGTAGTGACAGTTATTGAAATACCTGTAGATGAAATATGCCTGGGATTTGCTTGCCAATACTACACTGGAAACAGGGAGTAGGTAAGGGTGCAGATAAAGCAGACCGGCCCTGAATCAGTCCTCATCAAAGCCGAGTGGTGCTTTATCACAGCTCAGGGTACCCTTTTTGTGAATGTTTAAAGTGGAAGGAGGGAGAAAAGAGAAAGGGATTAAGCTAGAAGAAACCGAATCCCAGTCGTTCATTCCCAAGGAGTCTGGGCCTCTCTTCCCGGTAGAGCACGTGCGCTGCTGGTATCAACCCTGCTCCCCCAGACACTTACACGAGTGCTCCTGTGGCACAGGGAGCGGGGGCTAAGAACACGGCTGAGATTCATACCCACCTGGATTCACATTCCAGCTCTGCTAACCAGTTCCAGGGCCGTGGGTAGGGGAGTTAACCTTCCAGAGCCTCAGAGGAGCCAGGCACGCCTGTAATCCCGGCAGCTCGGGAGGCTGAGGCGGGAGGATCGTGAGTTCCAAGCCAGCCTCAGCAATTTAGCCAGGCCCTGTCTCAAAATAAATTATAAAAAGGGTTGATGATGTGGTTCAGTGGTTAAGCACCCCTGGTTTCAATTCTTAGTTCCGAAAAACAATAAAAGAGAGAGAGACAGAAAGGGGAGTGGTTACTTACACATTTCCATGGCATCCATACGTATAGCTTGCAACCTGGAGCTCATGAATCCTCTGTCTGGCAGGCCCTAGCTTTCCCTGACTTTGGAGACATCCTTAGTTACTATTCTCTAATCATCCTCCATTCAGAAAGGTAGATCTCTGACCACATTCCAAGAAAGCCGCACTTTGCGAGGAAGGGTCCCAGTGGTGAGGTATGTAAGCACCTTCTCTTTGGCCCTAAGAATCCCAAAGGCTGCAGTTGGCTTTTGCTTACCCCTGTCACTTGCCACCTTAAAATGACTTCCTCGGTTGACCCCTTGTGCACACCGAGGGTTTATTTAAGCATGTTAAAAATCTCCTCCCCAAGAGCAAGCGAACTCATGTTTGCTCTGAAAAGGTCTGAAATGCAAATGTCTTATTTGTCATTGCTCTGAAAGTCCCCTTTACATCTTTGGATAAGCACCCAGTTTATCATGTTATCAACTTTCCGTCTAAGGCGTCTGGAGTGAAGTGCATTTTCATTCCTCTGAGGAAGTGTGCACTCCATCATGCCTTTTCGGTATAACATAATTTGTCTCATTCACAGTTTCAGTGACAGAGAAATTGGCAACTTTAAAAGACATCACTATATCCTAATAGTTCCAACAGTCCCACCCACTCTTCAGCTGAAACTGTCTCATCAGTGGTCTCTGGGACCCAGGAGCCTTTTCTCCTTGTCTTAGTGCCTCTTCAGAATTTGTTGGTTGGAACTGGCCACATTTTATATCTTTTCCTTAATTGTCCTCCCATATCTCAGCTTCTCCCTCCCTGCCAATTATTTCTTCTGTGCATTTCTTGTTGTCTCTCCTTGTGCCTTCCAAATATTCTGGGTATTTATTCACTTATTATCACCGAGCGGTGCTCTTTTGTTAAGTACTGAGATAATGATGGTGAAGGGGAGAGCAGAGTCTCCCACCGTAGGTGTTCATGGGCCAGCAGGGGAAGAGGGGACACAGACAGGAACTAGGAGCCTAAACGATGATTTCTGTAACTTTTACCCTGGAAACAGAGGGATAAAGAGTGCCAATAACCAGAGTCAAGAAAGGAAGCAACGCTGGTGCTGAGATCTGGGGGTTAAGTAGGCCCAGTGGGGCGAGATCTGCAGATGGAGAGGACAGCAGGTGTAAAGCCTGGGGGTGGGCAGGGGCGCAGCACACTGAGAAGTAGAGGAGGCCTGATGGCTAGAGCACGGGGCAGAGCAAGGCCGAGGGGCAGCAGGGGCCAGGTTGCCCTGGCCCCTCTGGGCCCCTGCAGTCTGGATCTCAGTCCCAGCCATCAGCGGACTTTGGGCAAAGAGGAAACCTGATCAGATTATATCGAAGAGACTGCTTCAGCAGCATTGTGGAGAATGGACTGAGCAGAGCTGGAGGCAGATCCGCACACTGCAGCGGTCAAGTCTGAGCTGCAGGGACAGGGAGCTGGGAAGGCACCTAGGCCTAGCGGCCTCTTCCCTTGCTTTCAGACTTCATGTGTATAAACTAAAACCAGATGGGCTCCTTGTCTTCCCATTCAGATCAGTTGTCATTCTTGATTCCTTTGTTCTTATCACTTGGTCCCCTGTCATGATCACCCTGTGTTTGTAAATTCAAGTTCACTTGTATGGGCCTCTACCCAGGGCTCTCGCGGGCTGGGTTGAGGACCCTTGCTGCACAAGGAGCTTCTCAGCCCACTGCAAGCCTGCTGAGCCACAGTGCCAGTGCCTCTTCCTGAAACACTACATACCTCCTCCTTTTCCTCAGGCAGCTCCTCTCCCTCATCCCAGGGCAAGCCTATGCCCTGGAGTGCCAGGAATTGCCCCCACATATGCTCCTTGGTCTGCCCATCCTGCCCCACACTGTCTTCTCCCCACAGTGCTCAATATAAACCTTGCACCCCTGTTAGGAACACCACATGCACAGCAGTGTGGCCACAGAGTAGTAGAACTCCGCCCATGTGGAGACAGAGTTGGCCCACATGGGTCAGCCTATAGATGTTGCTGGAGACAGAAATGAATCGAGAGAATTGTTCTGGCTTTGGTGAGAAGATGGACTAAGATAATGATCACACACACACACACACACACACACACACACATACACCCTTCTCGCGGCAAACATCTTGAAATGCTAGCTAAAATATTATACCCCCCACACACACCCAAAATGTTAGTGTGTAGCTGAATTTACAGGGAAGAAAGGAAATCCTTAGATGAAAGAAATGAGGGAAGGATTGAAAACCAGAGCCTAACTGGTGCTGCAGCTGGGTCGTTATCAGTCATAGTGATACACAGCAGGGGTCAGCACACTTCTGTAAAGGGCGGATAATAAATGGATCAGGCGTTGCAGACCACAGACAGCATGTCACGTCTCTTCCTTCTTTTATTTATTTGACAACCCTTTAAAAATATACAGACTATTCTTAGCTCATGGGTTATGCAAAAACAGACCACGACCAGGCTTGGTCCATAGACTGCAGTTTGCAGGGCCCCGATATGCAGACTCGGGTTTGTAGCTAATGATGGAAACCCTCAGTCCCTAAGATGGGGGACTCTAAAAAATAATGGGATCCTCAAGACAGAGACTATTAGTAGACTAACCCACTATCACAGGGAGATGACAAGGAACCTCACCATATCTTCTGATTCCTTTCTTGATATTCAAAATCATGAGCAAGTTGTGCTTACATGAGTTAGGTTTGAAATTTACATTACCTAGGCTGGAGCAGTGGCTCAAAACTTACGGTGCTTGCCTGGCATATGCACAGACCGAGGTTCAAACCCCAGCACCACATATATAATTAAGTGTCAGAGAAACAAAGGACAGATGAAAAAATAAGTAAAATTAATTCTCTCTCTCTCTCTCTCTCATTTTCTCTCTCTCTCTTAAAAAAAATATACCTGATCTACATTGAACTCTAAAGACCTGTGAATCAAATTCAGGAAGTCTATGAACTTGGATAAAAAAAGCAAGTTGTACTCTATTTGGGGGGGTAGGAGGCAGTACTGGGATTTGAACCCAGGGCCTCACACAATGCTAGGCCAGCAAGCACTGAGTTACATCCCCAGCCTTTTTTATTTTGAGACAGGGTCTCACTAAGTTGCCCAGGTGGCCTTGAATTTAACAATCCTGCTTCAGCCTTCCAAATCACTGTGATTATTGGTGTGTACCACCACACCTGGCACAAATTGTATTCTTCTTATTTTTAACTTCTTCTTGAAATTTTGCATTTTCTTCAAGTACAAATGTAGATAGCTAACTATAGTAGAAATCAGATGTTTTATATCAAAATGTAGTATTATATGTATTTGATAAGCTTGCATCAGTACAACTGAAAGTTTAAAACATGCTTTTAAGTAATTATTGGACCAAAGAAGAAATCATATTGGGTATTTTAAAATATTAGAAATGAGAAATTAGGAAATTGTTCTGTATCAAAACTAGTAGGCTTAGAGGCATAATGTTTAAAAGAAAGATGGAAAATGAATGAGTTAATTTTCAATTCAAGAAGTTAGAGAAAGAATAACAGTAAGCACAAAGAAAGGATAGTATTAATGAAAATAAAAGCAGAAATTAACCAAATAAAATGAGGAAACAAGGGGATGAGAGTCAAACTGGTTCTCAGAGAAATCAATGAAAAGAGAGACTCATGGCAGAAAACAGGAGAATACACACAGAAGTGGAATTGGAAATGAAAAGAGGAATACAGATATGGCAGTGTTGAGTTCCTAAGAGAATATAGTGAACAGTTCCATGCCAATAATTTTGAAAACACAGAAAAAAATGGACAATTTCCCAGAAACATGCAATTTAACAAAATTGACCCAAGAGGAAAGGGAAGCAGAATTTCCCCCGTGTGAGAAACTACCCAAGTGTGGACTGAACATTTAAAAGACTTTGAATATTCTGGGTGTGGTGATGCACACCTGTAATCCCAGCAACTTGGGAGGCTGAGGCAGGAGGATTGAAAGTTCAAGGCAGCCTCAGCAATTTAGCAAGGCCCTCAGCAACTCAGCAAGAGCCTGTCTCAAATAAAAAAATAAAAAGGGCTGGGGGTTGAGCTCGGAGGTCAAGTGCTCCTGGGTTCAATCCCCAGTATAATTAATGACCGGATAGCCATGCGTTCATTTTTCCAGCAAATATGTATTGTGTGATATATCCAGGTGTTGCAGATCCTGAGGACACAGCAGGAGCTAGAGTAAAACCCCATCCTCTGTCAGTGCTGCCCAGTCAGACCTTCTGCAGTGGGGGAGATGCTCTTCATTGTCTCTGTCCGACACAGCGGTCACTGGCCACATGTGATTGTTGAGTCCTTGAAATATGGTTAAGGCAACTAAGAAAATGAACTTTGTAACTTTATTTCATTTTAATTAATTTTCATGTAAATAGCCAGACGTAGCCATTGGCTACCTACAGTGTAGCTCTAGTTGTTAAGATCAATAATGCGGTGGTGGCTTGCATGCAACCCAGGGTCTCCTGCAGGAGGATAAGGAGTTGGACCATTTGGATCCTGACCTTTCTAGGTTTTTTTGTTTGTTTGGTTAGTGGGGAGGAAGCTTGTTTGTTTGTTGCAGTGCTGGGGTTTGAACCCAGGGCCTTCTGTATGGTAGGCAAGTGCTATACCACTGAGCTATGTCTTTTTTTTGTTTGTTTGTTTTGGGAAATGAACCCAGGGGTGCTCTACCACTGAGCTCCATCCCCAGCCCTTTTTAGTTTTTATTTTGACACAGGATCCAAATTGCTGAGGGTCTCACTTAGTTGCTGAGGCTGACCTCAAACTTGCAGTACTCCTGCCTCAGCCTCTTCAACAGCTGGGATTACAGGTGTGCACCACAGCACCTAGCCTGGCCCATCTTTGAGTCCTCCTTGAGCCATCCTGGTGGCCAAATAACTGTGACCCTTTGCATTTGGCTTGCCCTGTTACTTTATGAAACATTTTCACATACTTTTCCTAATCTGCTCCTTACTTCTTCCTTGGGGTCCCAGTAGCCTGGGATTCTTGGGTTATCAAACTTTTCTTTCTTTCTTTTTTTTTTTTTTGTTTTTCTTTTTTCTTTTTCTTTTTAAAGAGAGTGAGGGCTGGAGCAGTGGCTCAGTGGTTACAGCGCTTGTCCAGCATGCGCAAGTACACGGGTTCAAACCTCAGCACCCACGTACACAACTAAGTGTCAGAGCAACGAAAGCCACGTGAAAAACTCAATAAAAATTGATTTTCTAAAAAAATAAAAGAGAGCGAGAAGAAAGAGTTAATTTTATGTTTTCATTTTATATTTTGTTTTTCCTCCACTTAGTTGTGTGTGTGGTGCTGGGGATCAAACCCGTATCCTCACACATCCAGGCAAGTGCTCTACTGCTGAGCCACCTCTCCAGCCCCAGGAGGCTTTCCTTGATACTTTCTCTGTGGTGGCCCTGCCTGCCGTGGTTCTTGTAGGCTTTACAAGATCACCTGTGGCACTCTGGATTAAATGCCGGGCTAGTGAATGTGGAAGTCAATGAACTCACTGAGTGAAGGGCTGTGTTCTCTCAGGTCCGCGTCAGCTCTGTGGAGTGAGGCAGTAGGAAGCCCGGACACGTGGCCCTGAGGAGTGGGGAAGGCGGTGGTGGGCAGGACTGGACTTGGGGCACACTGGCTGGGAAGACCCTTTTTGGTCTCCAGCCAAAAGTGTTAGGAAATAAAACTAGAAAATACTAATCCAAGAAATAAACAGACAACTTCACTCTACCGGACACTCTTTTTACAGAAGAGTGATATGTCTTAGACTCAGGACAAATAAAGCTATGTGGATTGTGAAGAAGATGGATTATAGAATATTTGTTTGTAAACGCTTAAGTCCTTTGCTTTATCGTGCTTCACCAATGCAAAATTCAGGTGGGTAACAAGGGTGTCCACCTTCAAGCGTTTCCACTGGCCTTGTGGTCCAAATGTCACACAGAAGCTGGAGCTGGAGGCTCGGGTGCACCACCTCCTTTCCCCTTGCGGGAGTGCTGGATGGGGAGGCCTCCTCTGCCCCCAGGCCTCTCAGTCTCGCACTCCAGGTGGCAAGGGCTGTTTGAAGGTCCCCTGGAGCCAGCACCCACCATCCTGCAAAGCCGTAACTGTCCGCTGCCCTCTTTGTAGATACTTCACAATGTACAGTGCTTTTCTGAATCATTAAAAGAAGCATGTTCTTCTATTTTTCAGGGATGATAATGGTGATTTTATTGCTGCTCGTGGCTATTGTGGTCGTTGCAGTCTGGCCAACCAACTGATAGCAAAAAGGGACCACCTGCTGTCATACCAGCCCATGATGGAATAAAAGCCCTGCACCCTTTTGGTACAGAAAACCTGCTCTCAATAAATTCCCCCATAACTCTGAACTCTTGATGTGCGTTACTTTAGTAAAGGCACATAGCTCAGTGGCTTAAGGACTACCTAAAATATTGGCCCAATGTGGCCCTTGTGGTGTTGATCTTGGTCTCTCTGATGCTAGCCAGGGGTCCCTCAGGAGGTCACTTCCCCATGGCTGCCAATGGATTCCAGCCACCCCACAGCAAACTAGGCATCCTGGGGGATGCCAAATTAGTAGGTGGTTTATAACCTCAATTTCTGGTCTGCTTGTGGATGTCATATCCACACATAAGAAAAAGATAGATGTGTGTGTGCCTAGTGTGTCCAGGCAGTGAGACAGGAATGAGGTTAGGGTCATGTGGAAGGGGTGACTACACAGACATCCCACCACCCTACCCCACCCAGGTCACCTCTCGGGGTTCAACACTCAGTGGCACCAGCTGCTCCTGCTGAGAGATATCTCCGCCTCCACTTTGCTAACCTCCTTCTTCCCTGAATGCATTCATTCTTTTTATTTCTCCCCCTCGGTGATAGTGAACTCACTTTTCAATGTTGAAACATCTTCTTAAACAGCCAGAATCCAGTTTGTTGCTTAAGAGGGTAGGACAGGGAACGATTGGGTGGTAAAGTTCTGTGTAGAGTTCAGAGCAAGATATGCTTGTGGACTAGGGAGAACAATGCCTCTGATTGGCTCCTACACTAGCTCTTCCTGTGTCAGTGTCACAGAACCTGAACTTGTGTGTATGTTTGTCTCAGAAAGACAGGACGATCGTCGGCCTGTGGAGGATCCCAGGCCCTCAGCATGGGTGAGTTAGAAGGGCACAGAAGACAGACATCAGGCCCTCTCTCCTCCCTGTGTAGAAAGCAGGATGGGCAACTGGCCTTACTTTCCCTCCATGGCAGAAGGAAGAAGTATTAGGGTCAGTGGCACAGCAGTTGCCAAAGCACATGATATCACCGAGAAGGAAGTGGACCTGTGGTAGGGGCCTGGTGGGGCAGGTCTCCTGTGAATTTCCTCAGAAGGATGTGACCTGAGTGCCCCTCTGGACAGAGACACATCAGGAAGAGCACCATGGTGCCGCCTGGCGTGATGCTATTTCCTGAGATCTCAAGACCAAAGACTCCAGGTGTGTTGGGAAGAGCTGGGTCCAGGCACCTGCTCAGCAATGACCACATCTCCTTGCTGCAGAATCCAGGCCAATGGGACAGCCACTGAGGTCTCTCTGGCAGAGGAAAAGCAGACCCCGGCAATGAAGTGTTCAGTTCAGAAGCGAACCGTTGCCGCTTCTCTCAACTCACTGGCCAGAACTAGCTTCTTGGTCCTGCTTCACCACCGGGGACTGGGAAGTTTCTGGAAGGCAGAGAGCCTGAATATGCAGTGAACAGCCCCCAGGATGACCACACCCCTCACCATCTGTGTGACCACAGGCAGGTTCCTTGCTGTGCCTCCAAGACCTCACCTAGAAAAAGGAGACCAGATCCCCTTACCACCTGGTGGGGCTGCCATGAGGACCAAGCTCACCACTTTACTCAGCTGCAGAAGTGATCCTCCTCTAACTCAGCTAAACCCATGAGGCAGATGGTCACCAAGTCCAGAACTCAAGATCCTAGCACCTGCTTCCAACCCAGTGCAGCAGGACAGACATGTCAGGCAGTGAGCCAGCCAGGAAAGCAAACCCTCCTGTCCATTTGGATCCTGATGCCCACTGATCTCCTGAGGAAGCTGAGGCTCTTGGAGAAGACTTAGCAGAGTGAGTAGGAGATGTCCACACAGGAACTAGCAAGGGCATCCTGAGAGAACGAAGAGCAGGGTAGCCCTGAGCATGCGCCACGCTGTCAGGGACACAGACATTGAAGGGGAGGAGAGAAGGAGCAGGTTTGTTTCACATGGTGTGTTCCTGGAAAGAGCTCTGCTGGACCCCAGGCCGAGGGTTTTTGGATGTTAACATGCCCCAGAATGCATTATTTCCTTGTCAGGGTGGTGTGGTTGCTAATGGATCACCCAGTGGGAAACCAGGAATCCTCAGAGCCACATCTTCCAGTCTGTGAAACCCCAAATCTGTACAAACAGTGTCTCCTTGGAGCTCCCACCCCCGACTTTAGGGCTCAGGAGAGGAGACATTGACAGTCTGTTTGACTTTCTCACCTCCTCTTGACTTGCTCAGCACGGAGCCCCGGCAACTCATGGGGCGTCTTTGAACCAGAGCCACGGAGTCCTGGCTCAGTCACACTGAAAGTCCTTTTCAAGCAAAACACCCAGCTGATGTCTGCACACAGCAGCTTCTGTTCTTTTGGCTGAATGGGCTCTAGGCCCAGCCCCAGTGTTGCTAGCTGTGTGACCCTGGACTAGTTACTTCACTTCTCTGGATCCACAGTCAGGGGAGAGTGGAAGAAAAGGTAGCTGGGAGGTTAAAGTGCCAAGGACCTGCTATCTAGACCTTGGGCAGTACAGGTTTCAAAGGCTAGAGGCATGCCATGCAGGGAGACCAGCTCATTTAGTCTTCTTCTAGGGGTGATTTTCTCATGTGAGACACCTGTCCTTATCAAGCTGGAAGTGACAAAGGATTCCCAAGTGACTGGGAGGCACCACTTTTGGGAACCTGTTGTCTTAAGACCCACCCTAGAGTCATGTGGCTTTTGTAAAAGCAGCATCTTCCAGCACGATTTGCAAAGGATAATTCCCCACCCCCACCCCCTACCAAAGTGTCAGGACTGCAGTCCCAGGTGGCTTGCAGCAAAGGCTGTGGAATTGGTTGACCCTTAAGCCCTCACCCTGAGCGTAAAGAAAAGTGGCAAGCCAGGGCCACAGCACCCAGCACCTCAGGGGCTTTTTCAGTGAGAATAAACTTTATTTAAGATAACAGCCTAAGAATTGTTTAACTTAACTGATTATTAATTATAAGCATTTTAAGTCTGGATACCATATAAAGAAATCCAGATACCTGGGTACAGCTGGTACTTTCTTTCCATTTAAACTTAACAATTATTGATAACTATACTAAACTTCCGCTGTCATCAGTCCAGAACAGTCTGCTTCTTCCACAGTCTGCAGGGTCAGGGTTGCAGCCTCCACCTGGCCTCTTGGATTGGATATGAAAACCCCTTGCACTTCTTTTCTCTGCTGCCTGCAGCCATGCACCCTGGCTGGGACTGTACTCTCCCCTAAGCTCAGATCCCTGGAACTTTCCTTCCACAGGGCTGCTGCAGAATTCCTGACTGCCCTTCAGCTTCCAGAACTGTCCATTCCGCTCCCCCCGACCTGTCAAAGAGAACTGCCAGCAGCAGCCATAGAGCTGCCTCTTCCCTCCTAGTGCAGAAATTTGCCTTTGCTGACTTAACGGTCCCGTTTCCTTCTGTGGGTTCGGTGCCACACTGGCAGCTTTTTGCACAGACTCAAGATCTTCTTGTCTTATGTAGTTGGATTTTCGAACCCAGCCCTGCTGGCATGAAGGTGCTCCTCGACCCTTCATTTAAAAGTGGGCCTAAACTCCTCTTTCCTCTCACCGTATCCTACAGTTTCACAGACTTCCTCCCAACTCCATGCCAGTAACAAAACGTCTTGACCTCTTTCCAGAAACGACTTGCTGTCCCACCGAGCCTCCAGTTTGATCAAGCAGCGGGTCAGTCTGTCTGTCTATTATATTTTTCACTAGCTCTTTCTTCCTTTCCCCGTTTTTCTTGGCACATTTCTTATATGTCTTTGTTTAGTCTTAAAAAGAGCACAGAAAGAGATATCTGTTAACCAAATCTAAGACTGAGGTGTGTATCTGCCACAATTGGGCATCCTCGTGCCAGACACTGTCCTTGGGAGACACAGGAATGGGGGAGAGAGGCCTAGTGAATGTATGAACCTCCCAACTCCCAACTGCTGCTTGGGCAGCTGGGCAGACCCTGCAGAGCTCTGTTCCTGGCAGCCCTTTGGGTTTGGGACTGGACTGGCTGTGGTCCCTAATGAGGACCCACCCTAGAGTGCCTTTTTCCTCCACTTTTCAGTCTCTGAAATGGGCTTTTCCTACCACATTGAGCCAGTGCCGCACAGCAATCCAGAGTTGGACAGATGTTGCCTTGTCCCCACAACCAGAGCAGAAGGTTGCTCACAGTGCCCATTCTAATGTCTCTAATCAGTGTGCTTTCTGTGGACTTGAGCCTGGGGCTGCAACTGCCAGCCCAGGTCCTGGCTGTGATGGAGTCCCCAAAGACACGTAGCACTGAGGCACAGACTACTTTCATGACAAGTTCTTGAGAACTGGACCCTAGACCTAAAATAACCATAGCTGAGACTCAAATTGCCGAGGGCATCACAGACCTTTTAGCCCTAGACTCAGTGGGTCTTGAATCTTGCAAATGGTTGAGCTGGCCCTCAGGAGCACCTGAGACCGCAAAACAGACCTACTTTTTCTTTGACCTGTCCAGCTGATTGAAATGTGCATCTCGTCCCCACCATCATCAAACATTGCCGTTCAACAGGGACTCGCTCCTGAGATTGACTGGCATGCCTGGAATGCATGTGCCTATGTGCCCTGGCTCATGGAACACAGCTCCTGGTCCTCAGAGCCTGCAGACCCCTGAAGCTGGGCTATAGCAGTGTCTTCTTGAGAAGCAGAGGACAGATGGCACCTCCAGCCAGGTCACCTCACACCAAGGAAGAGCTTCCCATTCCTTTGAAGCAAGGGCCACTAGAATCCCTGTTGCTGAGGGGCCTGATCAGGCCGGTGGCTGAACTTGTCTTCAAAACAGCTGGGTGCAGAAATTATAGCTTCCTGGTGCTGATCAGCTCCACTTTGCATGGCAACACAACATGTTCCTAATGGCTGGATTGTTTATTTAATAAAGAGATCACAACCATGTAGAATTTAAATATAGCCTCTCTGAAACCCAGTGAGCTCAGCTCCTGGTGGCTGCATGGTGCTGGCATCAGCCCAGTCTCTGCCCTGCATGAAGCCTTAAGCAATGGTTTGAAAAAGTCTCTTGCAAGATTTCTTGGGTTTCACCAGCCCTGTCCTATTTCCTTGTGAGTTTGTATTTGACTTTGAATGTGTAAAAGGCAAAAGATTTGCAGGTTCTGAATCAAACAGGTAAGGTCAAGGGTGGCTCCACCACACTGCTGCATGTGGGCAAATGAGAGGGAACACCCTTTTCTCCATCCCCCGGGTTCCTCCCTGTCTAGGAGCTCCAGGAAATGGCAAGGATCTATCCCAGGGGTGGTAACATGGGGACATATACAGACTGTTACATAGGAGAGGCTTTTAGCTCAAAATAGCATTCAGAGCCAGCAAGCCCCCAGGACTTTCTAAGCAAAACTGCCTTTTTTGGGTAGTTATGGTTCTTTGTTAAAAAAAAAAAAAGCTCTTAGGGCTCTGCCTTGCTGGGGAGTTCTAGGGCAAAAGGCCATATTCCTTAAGTTGCCAGAAGATTCCACCCTTCTCCTACCTCCCCACATGCCCACCACCCATAACTCAGGCCACCAAGAAAGACTGAGAGACAGAACAGTATACAAGAGTTTATTTAATGATATCTGAATTTAGTTCTATCATGTGGGGCCCACGTTACAAGTTCCATCTGGGTCCATTACAGCTCTAACAAAAAAAAAAAAAAACCTTAAAAAAATCCACAACTCTTTCCATGTCATTAAATATATTCATATATAATAACCATAATATATTAGTATGCATTGGAAAGGAACACTGACCCAAACGATATGTCATGGTCACAACTAAACATTTACAATTCTGAGTGAACAGAAATTTGTAACACAGGAGGGAGCTAAGGAAGGGTGGGGAGTGCTTTTGGGAGCAGGGAAGGGATGCCCAATGACACAAAGAGTGGGGCTGGCTTGGTTTTTGGCAGGGGCAAGGCCCCACAGGTCAATTTTGATACCCCTGGGATATGGCATGGCTATGGCCCACAGGAACATCTGCCTATGAACTGTGGCCCAGTGGCCCACCCATGAGTCTAATTTCTCCATGCTCCTGGCTCTGTGAGTTTGCGGGGAGAGGTCCTTTAAGTGTTGAGACCTTAAAGGAACCATTTCCTAGTCCCTTAGGGTCTCTTCCTGATTTCAGTCTCATTCCAACCTGGGGAAATTCCAAGAAAGTCCGAACCCATTTCCTGCATGCTACTACTGAGACAGAATCCCTGGGCTTCCACTCCAGGTGCTCGTCCCATTCAAAGGGACCTAAAGTTGCTGCGTCCTGCCCTGCTTTCCAAGGACAGAGACCACAGCCTGCAGGTGCCCTGGCCAGAGAGGAACAGCCCCGTCGTCTTCCTCCTTCTATGCACCTTTTGCATTACTGTGTCAGTAACCCAGGCAGCTCTCAGAGCACCAGACCACCCACCTGGTAAGAAAAATGGCAACTGCAGAAGCTGTTTTAAAAACAAAAAAGGACTAATCTGACATGTTTTTCTTCAGATACCTACATATCACAATTCTGGTTAATACAGTCTTCAAATCTAGGGCCATTTTACATTCCTTCCTAACTATACAAACTGGAATGCCCCAATTCCTATTTCCATCTCCTCCCTGGGGTGGGAACAGGGGTGGAAGGGGGGTGCTCTTCCAAGGCTGGGTCCTCTCTGTGGGGGTCCTAGGCTGGAAGCTTAGTAGCGGTTGCCTGGGTTCTGGCTGGGTCCATGAGCTAGGGAGGCAGCCTGTGACAAATGATGCAATCCCAATAGTGTCCTTGTCTCTGACCTGGCCACCCTGACATAGTCCCCAAGGGCTAGGCCCTTGGGGGGTTGCTGAGCTGGAGGGTGACTGTGGTTGGATTTTCAACAAGCTGTCTTGTAGCGTGGTGAGCCCCTGGTTCCATTGCTGAGGGGGTCTAGGACCACCAGTGCAAGCCCCTCACTGGACACAGGGTGAGGCTCGGACCCAGGGTGGAGCCCTTCTGGGGAGGGTGGAGAAGCTATGCTGGTAGAGACAGAAACAAGGGCCCCTGCAGTGTGGTGCCTCCTGCTGCTGATGGCACTCAGCAGCCCTGACTCAGTGCCTGGAGAGGTCCCTGCCCGCCACTGTGCAGTCAAGATTCAGGGACGCCGAGTGCCCTTTCCCAGGGCAGTTCTACGCCCTGCTCTGGAGGTGCCTCTGCCGGTCTCTCCTGGAACCCCCGCAGCCCCCCTCTCCACACTTGGAGCAGGCAAACCTCCTTTCTAGGACTGTCAGGGGAGCTGAAAACTGCCTTGCTGGGGTTTCTGGGGCTGGCCTCTGGCAAGTCCATTCTCTGCTACACCCACCACTCTTCTGCCTCCTCTGAAGCCACGGGGTGAGATGTTATTGTGCCTACCCCACCCCCAGGTACCAGTTCTCCAGACCAGATTCAGGGTCTTCAAGAGCAGTCACCAGGATCTCTGTGGCAACTCAGCCATGGGCACTTCTCACAGCCTGCTGCGGGGGCTGATGGGTAGTTACAGGGCTGGAGCCAGGGGCAGCATGGGCCATGGTCAGAAAGCCTGGTTCTGGGGTCTGAGTCCCAGTGCTGCCACATACTTGCCATGCGGCTTTGCTCACACACATGCCAGTTTCCCTGCTGGTAAAAGAAGTGGGGTGAGAGACCCCCTTTCAGGGGGTTGTCATGAGGACAGGCTGGGAACATAAAGGTAAAGTGCCTAGCACTCAGCAGGTGCGCAGTATACGGCAGTGGTGACGCGGGCAGAAGTAGGGAAAGGAAAGGGAAGCCAAATCGCCAAGGCAGAGCTTCATTCCTGGTAGGGCCCTGTTGAGCAAGCCAGCCTCTGGCAGGGGAAACAGAACCAATTTCCTGACTGAGCGGGAAGCCAGGCCACTCATTCAGTTGCCAGGTGTGAGGATGGGGCCAGAAGCCCCAGGGCAGTGTAGAGCACTCAGGAAGGCAGGGAGCCCAGAGGCCCCAGAGCACAGGAGCGGGTCCTGTGACGCAACCAGACCCGTCTGGGGCTGCCTGCTTGAGGACAGTCTTTAGGAGGCTTTGGGAAGGCAGGCTGGGCTCAGTGGAAGGCACAGGGGGCCTCCAAAAACAGGACAGCCAGAAAGGAATGGGTGAGGTGCTGCCCAGGCTAGACCAAGACAGCTGTGCAGCAGCCCCCAAACTACCTGGGGCGGCCACAGCAGGCTTCTTAGACTAGTAGCCAATGCTGACAGCAGAGCAGGAAGTGGTCATGCCCAGGGGCGCCCAGGAACCTGGCAATTCCTGACCCCAGTGCCTATGACTTGGGCATCTGGGCTGAGCCAGCGAACCATGCCTGACTCAAGCAAGCCCCGTCCCCCACGCCTGGCCCTGCTGCCTTTGCAGCCGGCATTCCATGCCCGTCCAGGCCCTCTCCAGCTGCTGACACTGCTGAGGGGCCTTGTGGGAGCTGATGTCATTACACAAATAGTGTCATTGCCGTAAACTCAGCCAGTGCTCCTTCCCCCTCCCCTGGAAAATGTCATAAAAGGGGCTGGTTCCAAGTTTCCAAAAAGGAAACTCTCTGGGAGGTTTTGCCTTCACAGTGCCTCCTCCCCCAGGCAGCTCGAGCATGAGGCAGTGACCACCCGGCTTGGGCTTCTCAGGGGTGTCCTTGGGCTCACTGCCCTCTGGATGGGGGACCCCTGGACCAGCCCCCAGTCAGGCAGGGCAGGCACCAGCCTTCTCTCCTCTCCCCACAGAAGGTGAATGACCCCTGCTCCCACCCTACCCCTAGGACAACCCAGCAGTGGTCACGGAGGCCAGAAGCTGCGTCCCCCGCCCCCCAGTGCCATCCCAGCCTTCAAATGGGGCCAGGTTGTCACGGCTAGGAGTCCTGTGGGAATTCCTAGACAGCCAGGGGTCAGGGAGCAAGGAGGAGGTTTCGTCTTTTGTGTTGGTGGTTTGGTTGGCTTGCTCAGAGCCCCTGCCCAGGCAGCTGGCGGGAAAATTTCACAGTTCTCCTCACGTCCCCATCTCCATAACCATCAACGACATGCGTCTGCTGCCCCACCTGTGCCATTTCTGGGCCGCCCCTCAGGCCCTAGGGCGGGATGCCCCAGCCCCTCCACGGTGACCCCATCTAGCCCTAGGGAAGCGCATCTCTGCTCTGGAAGGAGCCCCGTGAGGTAGCTACGTCTGGTCCTCATTTCTCCAGGGCCTGGCCTGCTGCGCACCCTGCCCTGCCTCCTGTGCATGCGCTCGGTTCCCGCCAGGGGCCAACAGGGTGGAGCTGGGGGAGGGGCCACCGAGGGCCCCGCCCCCGCTGCAGCCCCGCCCCTCCCTCCCCCCTCCTGGGAAAGCCCTGCGGGCCAAGTCCACCACTGCAGCTGCTGGCTGCGTGTGCTCAGCTCACGCTTGCTGGGCTGGGCCTTGGTGCCCCACGGTCCCAAAGCCCAGAGCGTCGCTGCGTCCATGCTAGGCTTTCTTGCATTTGCCCTTCTTCTCACGCTGCTGGAACTTGCGCAGCCGCCGCGCCCACGTGTCCCGCCATTGGATCACCAGGCTACTCTTGTCTGCCACGATGCCGCTCTGGTCGGGCGAGTCCTCAGCGTTGCCCAGCAGCAGGTACTTCTTGAGGGGCTTGATTTTGGGGCACTTGCAGGCGATGTCACGCGAGCGGATCCATAGGCTTTGATCACCACGGCGGATGCGGCTGGTGCCTTGCTTATACACAGAGATGATGTTCACCGTGAACTTCCACCAGTCCCCTGCCTTGTCCGCCTTCAGAATGTGGATCTGGACAGCTGAAAACACACAACACACACAAGCAGGCCGGTGGGCTATGGGCAGGGCGTGCAGCTAGGGTTTAGGGTTTAGGGTTCCCAGCTTCTGGGGCCAGGTGGATCTTCCCCCTCCTCCCTCTCCAAAAGCCTGGAGAAAAGGAAAAGGAGACAGAGCTGGGGAGTGATTGCAGAGGTTATTCCAAGAGACACTGGGCAGGTAGCAGCAAAACTGATCCTGACCCCACTTTCTGATACCTGGCCAAGGCCACTGCTACTAGCCTGGCCTAGCCACTTTGAAGGTACTATCCAAGACTGCCCATGGGGACAGGCCCCTCTGTTGCTGTGGTCTACTATGTGTAGCAAGGCCACCGGAGGCTATAGGAACTGTCCGATGTGCCGCCCAGGGCAGGTGACAGCAGTGTCGGCCACGCTTCACAGGCTGCAGGAGATGACCTCCTCAAGGTCCGGACCTCCAAAGGTCCCAATCACCTAACATCAAGCCTCATGACCCCCTGATCACATAGCTTTGATTTCTACCCAGTCTCAGCAGAACATCATGGGGCCCCAGTTCCCAGGTACAAAAGATAAAAACCTGCCTTCAGGGTGGCCACAGCATAGTGCCTTTCCTAGAGTCCTAAGTGCTGGTACTGCCGGCCTCGAGCCACCTTCCCTGCCAGCCTGCCCCCCTCCCTATGAGCCCTCTCAGATTCCTCAGGTCATTCCTCTTCCTCCCAATTCCCTGGTACAAGGGTTAAGCCGGAGTGTGCATCCAAATCCCCTCAATGGCCTCCATAAACACACTGCTAAGTCCACCCTGGTTTGACTGATCAAAACTGAGTGGGACCCAGAAAACCCATTTCTCACATATTCCCAGGGGCACTGATGCTGATGATCCATAGACATGGAGGATCTATGCACTAGTACATGGTGACAGATGGTACTTCTGCAGGACAATAAGAGGTATTTTAAAAATAGGAGGAATGCTTTTATTAAAAAAAAAAAAGGAGAACTTTGCTCAAATAAGTTTGTGATGCACCAGGTTAGCAAAGTCAAGAGGTTTCTTTGCTACCAATCGTGTGGAGTGGCTTCCCAAACAACGCTGACTGAAGAGCCCTATGGATCATTCTTCCTAGGCCCGGGGCACCTGGAGAAGCCCTCAGCTGCACTTGCCTCCATTCTGGGGGAAATTGGCCACCTTCCTCATCCTCTCTCTCCCATGCTGAGCCACCTGTCACTCTGAACTCTTCATCCCACTGAGCAGAGAAGTGTTGTCTCCTGGACCAGGCATTAGATAACCCTAGCACTGAGTGCGCTTGAGCCTTCCTGAGAAAGGGCAACAACTTGAAGAAAGTAAGACACAGGCTGTGGCTTCGTAGCTCCAGCAGCCCTGAGGATACTCCCCAGGGAAGGCCCAGTGGTCCTCATCTCTCCATTTAACAATCGCAGGGAGCAAGGCCCACCCAGAGCTCCGCCTACCTCCCACACTGGCTGGTTTCTCTCTGTCTCTGGAGACCACTCAGCCACTTTTGCTCCCAGGAGGCCTCTCAACTCCCCTGTGCCCACACTTGGCCCAGGATGATGGGGAAGGGCAAGAATGGCTGAGCCCCGGGAAGCACCAAATGCCATCCAGTTGATCCTCCTGGAAGGAGGGAAGTGGAGGATTTTCCCATATTTTCATTTCAGTTGTTCCTGGGCATCCTGAACTTTGCACTCCAGTCTGAGGGCTCCAAAGAATGGCTGCCATGGCAACCGTTTCCATGTTTTTGTCACCAAGGTTCTCAACACTCAGTGTGAACTCTGAGGGTGGGGGTTGGAGAAGCCCTCCTGCCCAGAGAAGTGGCTGGGCTGTGTGTATCTGACTGTGCAAATGAAGGTCACCGTGGCAACTGAGAGCCACCCCCAACGTCCCTAGGAGCCCCAGTTTCCTCTCACCAGGACTGAGCTGAATACAGAATGAGCCTCCCTAGGGATATGGCTGTTTCCCTGCATGGTACCTCAGACCTCTGGCCCAGACACAGTGTCCCCCCACCCCGCCGCCCGTATGGGCAGGGCTGACCCAACCAGGATGCTACAGAGGCGGCTCTGGCTGGGGCCCCTAAAAGATGCAGTTTTGATCCCAGGCCCGGATCATTGACTTGGGCTATCGGCTGAATTACACCCCTTCCCCCTGCCAGGTCATATACTGAAGCCCTGACACCCGTCCTCAGAGTAGGACTATATTTGGAGACAGAGTCCTTACAGAGGTAATTAAGATGAGGTCATGAGGGTGGGCCCTCTTCCAACATGACTGGTGTTCTTATAAGAGATTAGGGCACACAGAGGGAAGACCACATGAGGACACAACCAGAAGCAGCCTTCTACAGACTAGGGAACAAGCCCCAGAATGCCATTCTGCCGACGCCTCGATCGCAGACCTGTGTTGTTTAAGCCACTCAGTGTGGGGCACCTTGTTCTGGCAACCTGAGAAACCAATAAAATTAATTTTGAGGACTCTGGGTCTTGGGCCTCAGTCCAGGGAAGGCTGTTAGGGTCTCAGCCTTACTGAGGAGAAGCCAGAGGAAGAGCCAGCTGGATGAGATCTGCCCTTGGAAAGGCTCCCCGGGGAGCCTTCTTACCCCCTGGGAGTCCTGCAAGCAGGTGACCCTTCACAGCAGGACTGACCCCCTCCCACCCCTCTCTGCTCAGCTTCTGAGCTTCTCTCCCCCACTGGGAAACCCAGCAGGGCATCCAAAGCCTCCCCACCCACTCTCCAGGCACAGACTGAAGGGCCCAAGGACAAAACCAGAATAGTCCCCAGAAACCTCACTGTCCTCAAGAATCCAAAAGTTGGGACAAAGCAACTGGCCCCTGTCCTCCTTCCACCCCTAGCAGATCCCTGCTACTCCCTGGGTGGGAGCTGCCCTGGCTACAGGGTGCAACGGCAGGGGCAGGGGAGGATAGTGGTAGGATTCATGTGATTCTGCTGGAAAAAATCCACATTTCCGCTGCCCTTGGCAACGCCTCTGCTCATTACACAGCCCACCAAGTATGAACTGCACACGCAGTGCACGGGCCAAGTCCCTGCAGTGCACACACAGCTGAAAATATTCAAAATACACATCGTAAGGGTGACCTCAAACAGACCTGCCCCATGTGCTTTCTGGCAGCCCCGTGGCAACCACCAGGGCTGCTGGCACCACTGACCAGTTGCTGGCTCAGTGCAGAGAATGACCAGGGTCTCTGAGCTACACAGAGCCTGGGGTTCCCACCAACCCAGATGTGCCTATGACATCACCCATTCAGGGGACTGGACATGGTGAGCTATAGGCAACTCTGCCCATCCTAGGCCCATGGCTCCCAAAGACAGACCTCTTACATCCTGCCTCTGGTCTTCATGTTGGTGTCCCTCCCAGATTCCTATGTTTGAACCTAATACCCAATGTGAGAGTATTAAAAGGTGGGGCCATTGGGAAATGACTAAGTTATATGGGCCCCACCCTCATAAATGGGATTATGGCTTTATAAGAGGATGAAATGATCCCTGACCCTCTACCATGTGAGGCCAGAGCAGCAAGGTGGTGTCTTTGAAGCAGAGAGCAAGCTCTCCTCAGGTATGGAAGTGCAGCACCTTGACCTTGGACCTCCCAGCCTCACTGTGGGCAATCGATTTGTCTGGTTTATAATTACCCAGTCTAATGTATTTTGTCAGAGCAGCCCCAGTGGACTAAGATACACACACTAAAACACTCCAGGCCAATCAGCCGTAGCCTCCCACCATCCCCACACTGATGTCCTAAAAGTTGTCCTCAACGAGACCAGCACCTGGGGCTCTAGTGAGGATCCCCCACCCTGTGATCAGAAAGGACGGAGATGAGATGAATCTCAGGAAGGCAGACCTTGAAATGAGACTTTGTGAGAAGCTCTGAGATCCCTCAGTAACTACAGATTGAAAGGAAGTGGGTAAGAGCCGTGAGACAATGGCTGTTTTCTGAAATGGAGATAAGACAGTCCTGAGGCAGAAGCCCCCATTGCTGGTGCTTCTGGCCCCACCATAAACAAGAAATGACTCCATCTCGGATGCAAATCTCCCCTGCCCTCCTCCAAGTTGTGGCTCACCACGTACATGAGGGCTCAGCCCTAGGAACTGCTACAAGTAAGCTCGTATGCTTGATCACGCTGCAGACAAAATCAAAGCTGGGAAATGGGACCTGGAACCCTTGGGGCAGAAGCAGCTGACCGGCTGGGCTGAATCCAAACCCTCCCAGAGGAAGCAGTATTGCAGCATGGAGCAGAGCCCCGGGCAAAAGCAAGGCGAGAGAGGGTGCAGACTCCAGAGTCACGAAGCTGGCCTCCACAATCTGGGCCAGGGGTTGAGCTGGACTTGACCTGCTGGCCTTGGAGTCTGTGCATATCCTGTCCTATGGCCAGCCACAAAATTCAGCAGGGCTATAGGTGGAATGGGACAACAAACGCCCCCTTGGCAATTTGGGGGTTCACAGGAAGAACTTCTCAGTCACCAGGGCAGGGCAGGCCACAAGGACTCCCTGGCTCTATTTCAAGCCCATTGCTCTGGCTAGCAGAGGTACCCATTTACTCTTTCCCTTAGCAGAGGCCTTGCTATGGCTTCAACAGGGGAGCAGGAGGCTCAGGACTGGGCCCACAGGAGCCAGAATTAAAGGGCAGCCTATCCTGGCTCTGGCTGTGGAGGGAGCGGCTAGCAAATAGCCCCAGTGCAGGCTGGGTGACTTGAGCTACTTCCTTATTGGACAAAGATGGCAGAATTCAACTTTCTGCTTGCCCCATACCTGGCTGCCGTACAAGGTATCAATGTGACCTTCCACAGGAGCAGAGGTCTGGCATCCTTCCCAGGGTACCTCACCTCCTCAGAGTTCCACCACTGGGCAAACTCCTAAGTCATCAAAGGCAACTTGAGAAGTGGGGAGCTCCAGGTCACATCCTGTGCTTAGAATCCTCTGAGGGGGGACCTGCTGCTCTATGACAGCCCTGTACCCTGCCCAGGCCACCAGTTCCCTCAAAACCTGACCCCTCCCTCCCTAGCTCCAGCTGCAGCCCAGGGGCCACCAGAACCTGTGAGCTCTAGGCCTCCACCCTGGAGCTGACTGATGCTCCCGAGGTTTGGAGGACCTCTGGCTGAAATCAAAGCTCCAGACCTGGGCCAGGTCCTAGGAGAGCTGAGTGGACAACATGAGATGTTCCGTCACATGCCTGCTGGGAACTGACCCTTAGAGGAAAAGGCCTGTGTGGGATGAACCACCTGCTGGCCATCTCCCTCTCCCCCAACAAGGCCTGAGCACATGGGACACCTCTGCA
Organism: Aplodontia rufa; assembly: GCA_004027875.1. Classification (NCBI taxonomy): domain Eukaryota; kingdom Metazoa; phylum Chordata; class Mammalia; order Rodentia; family Aplodontiidae; genus Aplodontia; species Aplodontia rufa. The sequence goes on from PVKS010001325.1 coordinate 93,593, forward strand.
GGGAGGCTTCCTGCCTCCTTCAGACCTCCTAGATTTATGGGCTATCCGGGTGGCCCCCAGAGCCTCACAGCAGCCACCCCTCCCAAGGAGGCTTGGGTGACCGACCCTTGCTCCCCCGCCCAACCTATTGGGTGGGTCCAGCTAGAGAAGGCTTGTCACCCATCTGCCCGAAAACAGTGGCCAGGCCAAACAGGGGAGCACGCTGACCCTACAGAAACCATTAAAAGCCTGCAGCCCCATAAATCCTCCAGCACAGAAAGCAAGTCATGAGTTGCAGCTGCGTTCATAGAATGTAGCTCTGACCACATTCTTCTGGGTCCAGCCAAGTCTTATTCCCAGGGATGCTCATCTGCCCAGAGAAGCAGCAGGTCCCTGCTGAGGAGTCTGGGTGTCACGGCGGACCTGCCTAGCTTTCATCACTGAAGTGGAGATCTCTACAGCCAGATCCAGCCACAGCCTCAGGAATCCCAGCCACCTGCTGTCATGTACCAAGGCCCTGCCCCAGTCCTTGAATAAGAAGCAATAGCTGAAGGCCTCCCCTCTCAACCAAAAAAGTAAGGGTATATCCACCCCCATCTCAGAAGTAATAGCTATGTGTATAACTGCCTCAGTTTCCCCTGCCAGGTCCTGGTCCTTGGGCTCTGTTCTTGGGAGGAGAGCAGGGCTAGGTATCTAAGATAATCTGGTTGTTTGGGGATCGATGCCTGGAGGAGGTGACATCAAGAAGTTTGAGAATCAGAGTCAGAGAAGGTATCAGCTCTGTTCCCTGAGATGTGGACTCTAGCCTGGCCAGTCCCACTGTACCCCCAGGTTCACAAGCAAGAAGAAATCAGGGACTGCTCACTTTGTTTTGCAAGAGAGGACCTGCCTGGCTCCTTCAGCCTGGCAGCCCCTGGGGACAAAGCCTGCAGCCCAGGGAGGGAGGGAGTGTCACCTCCTTTGCCCCTGTGAGCAGAGACAGAACCAGCTTGGCCTCCTAATCCAATGCTCATCCCTCATCCTTCCCTGGGGGGGCTACTAGAGGGGTGTCCTAGAAGTGGACAAGGCTCCCCCCACCCCAGAGTACCTTGAATGGCCTTATGAGCTATCCCAACCACCCACACCGCCTCCCAACCTCAGCACTCCCAGGCCCACGAGAGCAACCTGACCGCTTGACCCAAAGGGCAGTGATAAAGGTGAGACCTGCACCATCCAGAACCGCAGTGGCAAGGTGGGCAAGGAGTGCTCCCCTGGCCAGCCCTCGGTGGCTACAGGAAGGTAAGGTGGAAGAGGGATGGCCACCCCAACGTGGCCTTGGTCCAGGGCCCATCATCCCCACGCCCCTCCAGGGCTCACAGAGAGCCTGGAAGAGGGTGTCTCCGGCCAGGGGCCCAGAAGGGCTGCAGATTCATACCCACGGCACAGAGGAGAGTCCTATAGCTGTCCCACTGAGGCTCCACCTCCCGTGACAGCAAGAGGGCCCCCTCTTCCTGCAGCTTGGCTGGCACTTTTGGGGTATCCCCAGGACACCCAAATGCGACACCCACCTTCTACTTAGCTGGAAGAATAGGGCAGTGGTGGAGCCCAGCACCACAGGAAGCCACACAAGCAGAAGGACAGCAACAAAACTTGTTTTCCCCCAGGAAGGAGGGAACGCCCTGGAAAGGAACTAAAGGAGGATGCACGCTAGCCACGCTACATACCGAGTCCCGCGGAGCGGGCAGAGCTCCGTTAGCTGGAGGAGGCAGTTCAGGTGTGCCTGATGCCAGGCCTGCGAATCTCCTGCAGGCTGCTTGAGCGGGGCTGGGTCTGCCCATATCTTCCATCTCTACAGGCAATGGGGGTGGCAGGTGTGTGGACACTGCAGGGCAGGCCTTGGGAGCAAGCCTCAGGAATGGCAGCTGGCTCGCTGGAGTCCTTTGTGCCAGAGGCACTAACCCGCAGGGTGGTTCACCTGGTCCACCTCCCTGGGTAAGGGCCCCATCCCCACTGCTCAGTATTGGAGGAGAATCACTTTGTGACCGGGGAGACACAGGGTAAGCTGGGAGAAGACAGGGGGGGCCTGGCTGCTGTCCCCCAACCCAACTCTGCACCAGCATTCTGGCAGTGTTGGCCATATCCCTACCTCAAAGCCCATTCTAAGCCTCAGTATCCCTATCTGTAAAATGGGAAGAAACGCCATTCACCACATGGCCTCCATGGCCTCCTCAAGCCATCCCTGACCACTGCTCCTTCCTGAAAGCAGAGTATCAAGGAAGAAGAGAAAGGTAAGATGAGGAAAAGCTCTAGGAACAGGGCAGATGGGGACTGGGGTAGTGCTACTCCCATCCCAGAGGTTTCTGCCTCTCCCCTCTCAGCACTGGCTGGAGGCACAGAGGTGTGGAGGCCAACTCTGAGCTGGGAGTCACTGTGCTGGGAAGGGCTCTAGAGTCCCTTCCAGGCTCCCAAGGAGCTTTTGTGTCTAGCTGTCACTGGGGCTGTTTGACCCTTCCTGCCCAACATGGTGGTCACCCGCATTCTGTGACCTCAGGCTGACTCACATGCACCCAGCTCCACATCTGGCCTCCATATGGGGCTGACACTCTTTGAGGGGAGGTCACATCTGGCTGGGAAAATCAGAGGATCCCCGGGGGCCAGTGACCCTGGGGAGGGGTCAGTGAGCCTCTGAGCCACCATGCCATATGCTCCTGGCTGGTCTGTGACCTGTTCTTTGAACCTGGGGTCTATGCTCAGGGGAGGTGGCCCTCTGCCAGCTGCCTCCCAGCCCTCAGCTAGGGTACTGCCTTTTCAGGGTGCACCTCTAATATCTGTGCCCACACCCCAAAAGTCACCCCATGCTGGTGCACATGCAGTGACTGTATCGCCACGATGAGGCCGGCAACCTGTCCAATCCTCTGCACTTGAAAGGACACAGCCCGGTCAGGATCCCCAAGGTCAATGAGAGGAAGGAGGTGGTGCTCACGAGCAGGAGAGACCAGCATCCGTGGAGGCCCCATAGAGGCCCCATGTCCCTGGCACTAGTTGGAGGGAAGAAGTCTGAGTCAGGAGACAATCCTATGACCTCTGCTCATCATATTCCCAGAGCTGCGAAGGGACTGGGCTCTGCTGTCCAGTACCTCCACTGTCACAGCACTGCCACCAATGCTATACCCTCTAGTTCATACAGGCTCCACATAATCCAGTCATTTCCACCAGCAGCCTCTTCTCCACACTCACCTCCACTCCTGCAGGGCCTCCCTGCCCACCACCATGGATCTTTCCATAACCTGTCTCCACCAGATGCCATGCCCATCATTGGGAAGGTCATGATAGTCCCTCCTCTGTCCCCATCACCAACATCCCTGCCACTATGCCCACTGCCTCTGCTCCACCACCACGGGCATCCCCCACGCCACAGGGACTGTTCCTGCTTACGATAAAGCCTGTGGAGATGTCTTGGAGGCCTCCCCTCTGCGTCTGATCAGGAGCTGAGCTCTAGTCCTAGTAGGGCCCTGGTTCTTGAAGGCTGCATGCAGCCAGAGGCTCAACTCCTTGCGAAGGGGAAAAGAATGATCTCAGACCCTGGAGTACCTGATCCTGGGCATGGTATTTTATCCTGTTGCATCTTGGCATCCCGTTAACAGGGATAAGAATGCCTCCCTCCCAGGAAGGCTGTGAGGATGGAGTTAGGATAAGAAGGACTGCTGGGTGGTGGCCCATCCAGGGCCTGCAGGGAGAGGGACCAATCCCTGGCTCTGCAGGTCCTCTTCCTTGGGACTCCACTGCCTCTGGAGGTATCAGGGCACAGAGTACTCTGATACCAATCAGAATTCTGCCCCGGTGCCCAGGCCACCTTGGCCACACCAGCACATACACGCACTCAGACGCCAAGGGCAATTCCGCCTCAAGTGGCGTCCTGCGAAGTCATCCTGGGGAATGCTCAAGATGGATCATCCTGTGAAAAGCATTCTGATTTTCCATCTAGTGCTGCCAAAGTGTCTTTCAACAAAAGGGGTGACTAATAAACATTTCTGAGAAGGAATCATTTTTCCAAGAACTGGCAAGTGAGATGATCTCACCTTTCAGAAAGCGAGCTGTCTGCCCCCTGCCCCAAGTCTGCATCCCCAGGAGAGGGAGGAGGTGGAAGGCAGCACACAGCCACCTGAGGCAGCTGCCAGGGGCGGGGGAGTTGCCCTCAGTGGCGTCAGGGTAGCTTCTGTGGCTCAGAGGCCGACACTAGCCTCTGTCTCCAGCCAGGTGAAGCTTCTGTGCTTGGAGACCTCTCCCTCCGCCTAGGTCCCTACTCTGCCCAGTAAACACTGGCCTCTCAGGCTCACTGCTCCAGAACCCGTCCCTCCTCTCCCCTCCAGAGGACACCCCGTGCTTTGCGTAGGACCACTGAGGCTGTGACTGGGCCACATGTCTGCCCTCTGCAGCTCTCATCTGTTTGTCTGTCTCCCTCCTGGAATGAACTGAGAGAGGACCAAGACTGTGTTCAGGACGGGCACAGGGCAGGTGCCCGATGAATACGTGCAGAGGGAATGGCTGGAGGCAGCAATGGGCGCAAGGGACCAGGACTTCCCGGGACACCCATCGCCATGACGGAGCATGTGTTTTGTATGTTGTGTGTGGTGCCTGTAAGTAGTGGCCACGTAAGATGGGGGAGGTCATGCCAATGTGAGGTGGGTGGGGACAGTGTGGATCAGTGGGACCAGGGAGGGAGAAGGGAAAGGGGAGAGCCAGGGTGCAGAAGGGCGGGGCCTGGAAGCTGGCTCACTCAGCAGGGGGCAGGAATCCTGGCCTCCACTGCTGAGGCTGCTGGAGCCCAGGCCTCCAGGTGTGCCTGCCCAGTAACTCCAGTGGGGCCGGGAACTGCCTGCCTCTGAGCCCGTTCCATGGGCTGCTCAGTGAACACGCACACACGCCTGCTCCAAGAATCCACACGGATTGCTCCTCCAAGGTGGGGTTTTCCTGAGACATTCTGAGAACTGCTGAAGCACTTGGGAAGAATAAAGCGAGAGTCCACACTCGGCCTTCTCCTCGGCTTTGTCAAGCATTTGCAAGGTGAGCTAGATTCCCCTAGAGGGCAACAGAGGACTGAGGTGGCCCAGTAGAGGAGGGGACAGGTGACAGATGACAGAAATGGAACCTGGCAGGGCAGAGGTTATGGTAGGCTATCTCATTTAGGAGGCTATCATGTCCCCTTGATGGCATCCTCTTTGGACAGATGAATAAACTGGGGCCCAGACTGGTAAAGCTCCCTGTCCAAAGTCACACAGCAAGTTAGGAATCTCCATCTCCAGGCTCTGGGCCAGAACTCCTTGCCCTGAAGTCAGGAATGGAACAGGCTACTTTTCCTAGCAGGATGCTGTGCCCCTGGATGGCAAAGCCTGGCACTGAGGCCCTGCCACCCCCGTTGCTTCCTCCCTGTGAGGCCTGGCACTGGCAGACATGTCTGCGGGAGCACCAGGCAGGGCCAGCACACTCAGGCCAGCCGCCCAGGTCTTTGCCCATAGGCCTCCTTGGCCTGCAGCTTTCTGTCCATTTGCCACCAGGCTCAGCGCAGCCCCAAACCCATGCTCTTCAATGGCACATGTCAAGCCTCTCTTGAGCAGGCCTGGAGGAGGAAGGGGTCTGGGACCTTTGGTCAGCAGGGGTGGCAAACCCGAGGTCCTAATTAGCCACTTCTGGAAGATCCAAGTGTCCTGGGTATAAAAAAAATGTGTTCCCTAATTGGCCCCCTGCCGGGGTGCCTGTCAGAGAGAGGGCAGGGGCCACACAGCCTCTTCCTCAGCCGGGGCCTCACCTACCTTCTTCCTGGGCTGGTTCCCATGTCCTCTTGGTGTGGGAGGGAAGCCCTATGCACACTTCCCCAGAGGCCCCAGGTCCTCCATGAGACCTAGCACACCCCGACCTGGAGACCTTGCCCCTCAGCCTCAGGACAAGGCCTACACAGCTGCTAGGCTGTCCCAGAAGCACCCAGAGGCCTGACCAGCCCCTAGGGGTGCCACTCACTCCTTTCCTTTCCTAGCCACACTTCCTCTCCTCCCTGCCTGGCCCTTCTGAACTCTCCCTAGAAGCCTATGTATCCCAACCCCCTTCCAGATACTTTAGACACTGAGCTGGCTTGGGGAGACTCCCCAACAACCCCAGAGCATGTAACCACCAAGCCACATTCCCCAGCCCTTTTTATTTTGAGACAGGGTCTCGCTAAATTGCAGAGGCTGGCTTTGAACTTGCGATCTTCCTGCCCCAGCCTCTCAAGCTGCTGGGATTACACCATCATACCTGGTTCCCCAACTTGTAAAAGACCGCATTTTACAGAGAGAGCTGTAGAACCAGAACCCTCTGCTATGGTTTGGATGTAAAACTCTGAACTCGTCGGTCCCCAGTGTAACGGCGTTGAGAGGTAGTGGGGCCTTCGAGAGAGATTTTGGGTAATGAGAGCTCCACCTTGAAGAAGGATTATTAAAGTAGTTCCCAAAAGAGTGGGCTAATTATCTCGAGAGCAGAGTGTTACAAAGCATCTGGTCCCATATGTCCCCTCCTCTCCTTCACTCTACCACTGTCCTCTACGAGTTACGCAACAGGAGACCTCACCAGAAGCTGAGCAGTGCTGGTGCCAGGCTCTAGGACTTTCAGAACCGAGTCAAAATGAACCTTCTTTATAAATTACCCAGTCTCATGTATCTTGTTTAGAAACAGAAGCTGGACTAATACAGAAACCCCACCCCAGCTCCCAAGGGACCCTGGAGAACGAGCCAAGGCAGTACGAGGCACAGGCTTGGGACATGGTTAGGACATCGAAACCCACTGTTTCCTAGTGTTTGTATATAGCATACCTATAAAAATTTAAAACGAGCAACAAAGTCATAATAATGGTGCATTAATTTCCTATGTTAACTTCTTATAGGTATCCTATATATTGGATGCTGGGACATAATGGGTTAGAGCTGGTGACACAGCAGCCTAGACATTGTGTCTGGACAATGTCCACATGTCTGCTGTGGACATCTGGGTGACACACCTGAGTAGCAGAGATGGGGCAGGAGCAGGGGCCACCGCTCATCTTTCGGGGTCTTGTGACCGGTGGGATTCTAGAGGCTAACACTGCCAGAGAAGGAAAAGCCCAGGGGAGGATGCTGCGGAGGAGCAGGAGGACAGGCAGGACAAGTGTCCCCATCTGTAACCTGGGCAACAGAAGCCCACCATCTCTGACACCTGCTTTGTTCTGATAACCATAGGGAAGTCAGGTAAGGGCACAGAGAGGGCCCAGTCATGGAGCAGAGGTCCATCAGGAACCCAGAGGCCTTGCCCGACCCCAAGACCAATGTTCCCGGCGGCCCAGGTACCCACAGCGGGGGTCAGAGGCAGGAAAGCCCAGGAGGGGGGTCCCAGGGCCAAAAGCCCCCAAGTCTCTGGCTCACCAGAGGGCTGGGAGAAGCCCACCTCAGAGTCCCCAGGTGACACTCAAGACTGGGCTAGGAGAACATGTGTCCTGCTGCTTGAGGCCACATAGGCTTCCTACAAATGCACTTGGAGCCCCTCTTTAAGGTTGTCACCCTGGCTTGGAGACAGTATGCTTCCTTTACCTTTAAACGACAACCAAGTTTGTTGTCAAATCCTGGTTGATTTCCCCATAGGAGCTGGAAGTCTCTGTGCTCCCCTGTGCTGACCGTCTTTTAAAGGGGCTTTTGGGAATTTACTGTGGACCTCACAAGGGCCTTAAATGTCAAAGCCCACAGCCTGGCAGCTATTCAACTGACACATGAAACCTGCCAGTGGCTCCTGCCTCGTCCTGTGGGGAGTGTGGCTGGACCAGCAGGGTCTTGTCCCGGCTTCAGCATCGAGCATGTGTGGGTGTGTTCAGACCCGTATGTGCATATGCTCCCACACATAAGCATGCAATAAAATGAGAAAGCTTCAGAAGGTCTAGAAATTCCTTTAGGCTTCATCATTCATTATTTTATGCTAAAAAGGTCAATGACCATTATCCTTAATAGAGGGAAAAAAGTTAACCTGCATTTGTGAATATGTCCAATCGAACTCTAAAGCACAGAATGAATGAGAACATGGAAAATCAGAGAGGGCAACTGAGTGGTCTGCAGCCACACAGCCCTGCAGAAGAGAACAAAGGCCAGAGCCCAGCCTGGGAATCCCAGCCTCAGAGATTCCCACTGACACTCCACAATGAGAAAGGGACAACCCAGGCCCTGGTGGCCCCTCATGCCCTCTGTCCCTGAGGACCAAAGTGGAAGAGATGAGAATTCCTAGGTATGGGATCCAGTGGTCACAGGGATTCCATGACCAATATGCTCTCAGGCCACCTGCACCCCAACCCCAGCTCTCCGCTGGTCACGTGGCCCCACCCCACTTCCCAGAACAGGGGGCTCTCTCACTCACCATAGTCTTTCTTGCAGTACTTTTTCATGTTAATCTTCAGCTTCCCTTTGGAGGCCTTGCAGTAGGAATCACAGTCTGCAGGAGGGGCAGAGAGCACAGACAAAAACTAATTAGGCTGGCGATGAATAGGCTGGCGGGCTGGGCGGGAGGCGGCCTCCCTAAATACCCAGAGGCCTGTGATACCCATGGGCCAGGCCGAGCGGGCGGCCATTCAGCGCAGGCCCAGCCTTCTAAAGAGGCCCTTGGGACAAAAGGCCCCCGCCTGACCCCTCCTCCTCTGGCCTGACGAATCCTTTAGCTGCCCTGGCCTCCGTGAGAGACTCTGGGGGCTCCCGAATCATGCCACCCAGGGCTTCTGAGCACCACACAAATTCCTCCTGTTCTTAAGACACAACTGGAGCCTGATTAAAGCCAATAGGGGCCTCATTGTCACCCCGCACTCTGGGTCTGTGTCAGGCACTGGCTTTCATGACGCGGAGCCTCTGGCTGAGGTCAGGCCCCAACAAAAGAGGTCACAGAGGAAATTAGCAGCCCATGAAGCATTAGAAAACCCCTTTGGTGTCCACTCCACTGGAGTGTGCAAATAAAATATCCCACGAAGAAGAGTTCAGTTCTAATGGGCCCCACTGCTAAGAGGCAGGGTTGCCGGCCACGTCCCCAGGGTATCACTTTGGTGGCTTCCAGGCTCTGAATGAAAGCTGGGCAGAGTGTGCAGAAAGGCAGGGCCTGCCAGCCACTGAACTTGCTTCCCCTGGCGGAAGACCCTTCAACCCCCCAAACGCTGACCCCATGCCTGGACCCCAGCCCAACCTTGCCCTCTCCCTGCCAGCACTTTCTGAGCTTCGGACAAGAAAATGAAATTCTTTCACTACATCTGTAAGTGACACCCTGAGCAGGATGGCCCAGGCCATCACAGGGGCCCAGCAACTCTTCCATACCTGCCCTACACCCGCCACTCAGAGGGCTGGCTCTCAGCTCCTATATCTGTTCCTTGCTGTATGAGTGGTATCCCCATTCTTCAGACAAGAAAACAGCCTCAGAGAGGGTAAGTCACCTGCCAAGGTCGAGGTGGCAGAAAGGAGTGATTTGCGTGGAAGCACAGAGCAAACGGGGGCAGGAAGACAGACCTTCCCTGAGCCTGCAGGGAATATCTGAAGATGGCCCTAAGTCAGTCTCTGGCTCCAAAGGAGGCACCCGCTTCCTCCAAGGTCCCATCCATTGTTCCAGAAGCCCCTTCTGCCTCCCAGGCCAGCCTCTTGGGGTCCAAAGTTAGGAACCAGTGTCAGGAACTGGAAGAAAAGCAACCCCTCCCCTGCTGCTCCGCTGTGGTCTGAGCCCTTAAACCCCCCTCAGGACGCAGGGGGCTGCGCATCAATTTCTACCGTTAGCCAGATGGTAGCTCAGTTCTTGGGGTAGGGAGCCCTTGGGATGCAGGCTGGGTTGTCCAGAGAGTGGCCTTCACTCCACTCTGGCCAGTCCCAAGAGGTCAAGGTTGGGGAGGACGACAGCCTAAATACACAAGTCAAGAGCACCTTCAGCACTACCCTGGCACCTACGGGTGGCAACAGCTGGGCTGAGCCATGGCTCCGGCTCAGGGACAGATGACGCTCATCGCAAAGGCACTGTGTGGTTAAATGCAGGTTGTACGTAAGTCCTGGTGGTTCCAGTGAGCTGGCTCCCTCCCTGCTCCCTCCACTTACGGAAGCGAAATGGAATGCAAGCTGCGTCTAGTAATGTCACTGCAGGGACAGTCTTGAACCCATTCGGTGCCTTTTGTGTTTTTCTTTGTGAAAGTCATTGGCCCAAGTCAGTACTTCCATTTCCGAGCAGGGGACAATCACTGACACCCTGCCTCCTGTGCATGAGCCAGAAAGGCACACCCCTGTGACAGCCCTGATGGAAAGGGAGCCTCTGAGCATGTCCCCTCCTCCAGGTCTGGAGCTGGTAGCTTTGTGAGAGGGGTCACAGGGCTCAACCTAAAGATGAGAAAGCAGAGCTCAGAGAGGCACCAGGGCAGCCTGCCCAAGGGGAGCTCCGCCCCCCAAGGCAGAAGGGAGGCAGACGGGTCCTGGGACAACCTACCCCAGCCTAGTGACAGCCATAGAAAGCGCATCTCTTCAGAGCCAAGTGTCCACCTGGGACGGAAATCATCCTAGAATGTGCGACATCCATCACTGCCTAATTCCATCAACCTCCCAGAGCCTGTGTGCCAAATCCCATCATCACCACGCACCTCCAAGTTTGTGCTGGATAGCAGAGGCAACACATATGGCAGTAACGTGGCCTCAGTGCTGCTCCAGGGCTTTATGAGCTCTGCTTGCCCCTTCCAGGCAGGTCCCATTTCACAGATGAGCATCGAGTCACTGAGATGGTGGGGGACCTGCTCCCCCAGGGTCATGAGCTTAATGAGGCAGTCTGGCTGCAGAGTCTGTGATTCCAATGGGCATTCCTGATCCTGGCTATGCAGTGGAATGACCTGGAAGCTGTAAGCAACACTAATGCCTGAGTCTCAGCCCTGAGAGGTTTTGACTTCCTTGGTTCAGGGAGTGGCCTGAGTGTCTGGATTTTTAATGCTCTCCGGGTGATTCTGACGTGCAGCCCTCATTAGAGTCACTATCTGAAGAAACAGCATGGGGCAGGGACAGTCTCTGCACCCATGATGTGCACATAGCACCCACTGCAGCAGAGGACCCAGACAGGTGGTTGTTAACTCAAACTCAGAAAATGATGTCAGCCTCTGAGCATGTGTAGCTGCATTTGCATTTGGGGGGTTGGGGGCGCTGGGTCTCTCCCACTGTCAGCTGGCCATTCTTGTCAGGTCAGTGTCCTTATCGCAAAATATCCCCTACTCCCTTCAGAGTTGACGAAGCCAATTGAATGCTGATCTAGGAAAGCAGAAAGGCCAAGCGCACTGTACCTATGTGGAAACGCAGGTAAGTGGGCTGGGAAGGAGGGCTGAGCCGCTCTCCTCTGGGGAAAGGGAATATCAGAACGCAGATGCCGTGAAAGCTATTTGGCTGCTCGTGGCTCCTCGTTTGGATTGTATTCCAGATAGCTGAGGTCACTGGACAAGTGGTCCCTGGATAAAGAAAACGTCCCTGCATTTGCTTCCTTCATCAAAGGCACAAAAGCTACAGAGATGGCTTCGAGGTGGATAAATCACAGCTTTAAAATGCAACTTTGTCCTCCTTCCTCAGCGTGGCATCTACTTGGCCGCCATTCAGGAAGTCTCTCTTTGCTTTTGTGCCAAAATAGCTATAAAGACAATGGAAAGATGAAAATTCACACTAACGCCAAGAATGAAACTGATAGATGACCCAACGCTGAGATCTGGGAGCGATCTCTATTAATTAAAGGCAGATGGTGGTGGAGGAAGCAAAAACTATCCAGGTTTTACCTCAGGGCTCAGCTCTTTGTCTGATGAACAGAAGATCCTGGCGTGGGGAAAGGAAGATGGCAGAAAGACAGTGACTAGAAAAAACAGTGGGCAGGAAGTGGGCGGAGCCTCGGGCCTGACCTTTCCACCAGAAAAGGAAGCTGGAGGAAGGGTAGGGACCAGAAGGACAGCAGTGCCAGTGGCTATCTGAACTCATATTTTTTTTTTTTTTATCAAAATCACTGATGCAGAGAATCAGGGAGTGAGGCAGTGGGAACAGAAGGTCACAAATTCCATGCAGAAGAAGCAAATCCAAGTAAAATGTTGGTAGGAACTGGGAAGTGGGAGCTGGAGATGGAGCTGTGTACATTTCCCCGCCATCCACCTGGATCTGAGAGGGGGACCCAGGGCCCATGCTAGCAGAGGGATCCACAAAGCTGCTTCTGCAAAGGGTGAAATAGCACATATCGGAGTCTCTGAGGGCCATGGGAGCTGCGTCACAACTATTCCATCGAGTGGCCACAGCTCAAAAACGGCCATCAACAACATATGAGCAAATAGACAAAATGGGCCAGACAGTTCTAGAAGGAGACAACCATTATGAAATAGGAGAGGAGAAAAAGATAAGGTAAGAAGGTTAAGGGAAAGACAAGTTGGGAAAATAAAAACTAAAACAAATATCTAAAATCTCAGAAGCCCAGTTAAAATCCACTTTGGAAGCAGCAATGAGAAATGATACTGTAGAAAGCTGAGCCAGGGATTTGGAAGCATGGAGAATACGCTGGAGAAATTTATAAAATATGGAGGGGGGATAAAGACATGGAAACATGGAAGAGGATAATGTAAGACAGAAATAGAGAGCTGACAAATGACAGGGCGAGAACCGTAGCAGGGGACAAATGGAAACAAGAATCAAACACAGGCAGGCATGGTGGGGCACGCATATAATCCTGAGGAGGCTGAGGCTGGAGGCACATTAAGATCAAGGCCAGACTCACAAATGAGAGACCCTGAGTCAAACACTAACAGAGGGTGGGGATAATCAAAGATCCAGGAAAAGAGTCCAATCTAGACGCATCTTTGCAAAAACAAAAGAAATACCAGGAAGGGAGAAAACTGGAGAGATTAAAAAACAACAATCTGGGCCAATGATCATGAAGCAAACTCTATGAAGTCTCAAGGGAGAAAACTTATGACTCCAAAATTTTATACCTAGCTAGACTGTCATATATGAAATTAGGCCACAATGAACCAAAGACATTCTCAAGTTAGCAAGGGCTTAAAAAATATTCCAATCATGCATCTTTATTGAAATAAAGATGTTGAGGATGTTCTCCAACCAACTATGAAACAAATAAAAAAACAAGAACTTAAAAAAAAGGCATGGGATAAAAACACTGGAAATTAACACCAAAACCAGTAAAAACAGACATTTCAGATTTGGTTCTAAATCCAAATCCAAATAGCAAAATATATTTTTTTTACATGTTTGAAAGGGAACCAGCTATCTATAAAACTACAAAAATTTAGTTTGGAACTTTAGATCATATTAAAAAAATTTACAAAGTAGAATGAGGTGAGGAATAAAGTTCTGTCTTAAATAGAATGTAAAAGATACTATTCCATGCTTGATTCTGACAAATAAGAGTTAATGCTGTTTTTGAAAAGAAAAAAAATACTGGGGAGTTTAAGAAATAAATTATAGTTAATATGCCAAGAGGTAAACCAGAAAAAAAAGGACACAAAGAGCAACTATGATAAGATCACAGAACAATTATCTAAATAAAAATCACTGATAAATCCAGCTCCTCTACTGAAAAACTGATTTAAAATATTTTATTATTTTAAAATATTTAAAATAAAATATTAAGATGTGGCTCAGTGATATAGCGCTTCCTGACATGCATGAGACCCTGGGCTGAACACCAACACCAAAGGAAAAAAATCACTGTTTAAGAGAAATATAACTAATGTGATTTTAAAATAGTTTGCAATTTGTGCAGTTGCAAAGGCGTATCACCAAAGGGGGAAAACAAAAAACAAAATGAATCAAAAGGGCAAAATGCTAATATTAGAAAAAGTAGGATTTAAGGTAAATGTATCTAAACTGGATAGAGGATGACTACACTTAGTGATAAGAAAATAAATTATTCGGGGCTGGAGCGGTAGCTCAGTGGTTTCAGCGCTTGCCTGGCAAGCACGAGGACCGGGGTTCAAACCCCAGCACCACGTACACAACTGAGTGTTGGAGCAACTAAGTCCATGCGAAAAACTAAATAAAGTTGCTTCTCTCTTTCTCTGTCTCTCTCACTGTCCCTCTCTCTTTAAAAAAATAAAATAAAATAAATTATTCTATGGGTGTGGAATAGCATCTCATTGAAATACATTAACTGAAAACTGATAGAAATAAAAGAAAAACAGACACACTTAAGTAGTGAAAGAATGCTAAATTAATTCCAAGATGCTGAAATTGTACAGGACACATTTCCTGATCACAATGTAATAAATATTCTATTTGTTATGAAATAAGAAAGGATGGAAGTAAGCAAAATCTATCCAGTTCCAGAAGTTAGAGAACGAGGAAAACAAAACTCAAAGAATGGGAGGAAATTATTAATAACAGCAGCAGAAATGAACAAAGGATAAGACAGAAAAAAAAAAACCACCCCTCGAAATTAGAAATACAGGCAAGACCTGTGTCTTTGAAAAGCCCCCAACAAGCTTCTTTAAAAAGGCCAGACACAACACTGTCATGTCTAATTATGAATAAAAGAAATAAAACAGAACACTAGGGATTAACAAGAAAAGGGAACAACCATGATCGAAAAAACATTTTACGAATTATAAGGCTTTTGTGTACAATGGTAAGCGAAAATCTTGGAACTCTGCATGAAACGCATTGGTTTTAGGGAAACAAATGGCCAAGTTGAACAGTCAGGAAATGTCTGAATTAAACCAGTTTCAGAGACCACGTGAACATTTAAAGGACACATCCATCCCTGGCCATTTGGCCTGTTCAGAAACAGAAAGCCATGGAAAGTCATTAAGACAAACCATACGAACGAGCTGAAAACCAGCCTGCAGCTTTAAGGAAGCATAACTCAGATGTACCAGACCCTACGGTCCAGTTATCAGCCTCATTTGCTAACAAGAGTCCCAAAGTTTTACACCAGCAGCTTCCTATCCTAGCCTCTCCCCCAGTGCTAGGACCCATCGAGTGACTGCAAGAAACCCCACCACCTCCACACTCCCTTGGGACCTGGGTAGAGCGCCCAGGTAAACACTAGCAGAAACACGGGGTCCCTGCACCAGGGTCATCCTTCTACTGCACCTTTCACCCCCTTAAGAGACAGGGGCCGCCAGGGCTGGCTCCCCACTTGCATGAGCTTTGTCCCAGGGAGGGCCAGAGACCTGGAGGCGGCCATCTGCCTAGCTCGCAGCAGGCCCATCCTGGCTGGCTGGCATCCTGGCTCCTCCTGGAAGCAGGCTCCCCTCCCTTTCATTCTTCCCACCTGCTCCCCTGACCAACCCACAGCCAAGAGGTGGCCCCGCAGGCCCAATCTCAGAGGCCCAGCCCCTCCCACCTCTTCCTCCACCTTGGGTAGTTGGCCCCTCTGATCTGCCTCCTGGGCCCAGGTGCCAAAACCCTGCTGGGCAGGCCTGCTGGCCGGCCCAAGGCTCATCTCCGAGCATATGGCAGGCAGAGTCTGGAGGCCCATAGTGGGAGCCAGGGGCACCGCATCTGGCACCTCCCCTTGGAGCAGGGCGGGGAGCTGGCAGAGGTCTCGCTCGGCAGCCCTGGCTCACTCTCTCCAAACACCTCTGCCTTCCTGCTTCTGGGCTGTTGGATTTGGAAAGCTGGGTAGTGGGTGTAATGAGGGACACCAGGCCAGGACAGGGAAACCCAGGGGGCTGGGTGAGCTTCTGACTCTAAAGGATGGATGCAGGGTAGGCGTTCCGGGCTACCCTGGGTCTGCAGGGAGAAAGTTTAGGGGGAGAAAGAAGGGCTGGGATGAGGAGGGGCACACAGCTGCCTCTGTCCACTTCAGACAGGCCATTTTGGCCACTAACAGGTGATAAAAGCCCAGAAAGCTTGTTTTGCCTTTGTCTGACCTGGAGCACCGAGCTGGAACCATCCCTGCAGGCAAGAGTCCGATGTTCAATGCGCTCACATTTCAGGGCACCACAGGTATCTATGAGCTTCCCAATGGCATGGGGTGGGGGGGATGTCATGGAACAATGAGAGAGGCACTCCCCATGAGGCCAACTCCCACCTCTCAGTCACAAGCTGCAGGTGAGTAATGAGTCCCCTCACCCCAGGTGCGACCACCTTTCTACCACTTTCATCAGCACACACGCTATCCAAGGGCACAGTCACATGTCTGGGCAAGCAAGGCCTCAGGCAGCTCTTTAGCCCCTTGACCCCATCTCTCCAGGTCCCACCCCCATCGTTCACCCTCAAGCCTTACATAACTCAACAACAGAACGCACATTTAACTTTGGGTTCTAGGATTAAAAAAAAAAAAAAAGTCAAGGATTTCCACAATTAGACAGCCTCTAGCAATGACCTGGCAGAGGAGCTAGGTATGAGGTGCCCTGCAAGCTCTGGGACAAATGACTAGAAGAAAGTCCAAAGTATTTATAATATAGAGAGCAAAGGAGTGATGTCCTTAATATATAAAGAACTCTTCTGAATCAATAAGAAAAAAAAGCTATCTGGAATTAGAAGGAAATGAATAGGCCATTCACAGAAGAAGAAATTAAAAAGAGGGAGATGAAAAGACCTTCATTTTAATTATCACAGAAACAGACCTTAGGCTCATGGGCACAGGGCACTTTTGCATGGAAAACTGGCAGAGGCAAGATATGAATGTGCATATAATGTGATTGGGGCCAAATTAACAGGAACTTTTCCTGACAGAAACTGGTATTGAATGTCACAACCCTGAAAGCACCCACCCCCAGGAAGCAACCCCACTTCTGTCATTTTATTACCTACTCATTCACTTAAAAGTTTTACCAGCTGACTAGCGGAGGCCCTGGGTGCACCCTGAGGCCCAAGGAACAGTCAGTGGCACTACAGCAAAAGGGGACAGGCCAATCCCACAAGTACCATCAGACCTTTAAAAAAGTGATGCTCATATTATAGTGTTGTGGCTTCATCAATGTTTATAGCAGCTCAACTTACTATAGCTAGACTATGGAACCAACCCAGATGCCCCTCACTCGACGAATGGCTACAAAAACTTTGGTACATATATACAATGGAATACTACTCGGCCATTAGAGAAGATGATATTATGACTTTTGAAATCAAATGGATGAAGATGGAAAGAATTATGCTAAGTGAAGTATCCCAATCTCAGAGACTCAAGGGCCGATGAGGATTCTCTCATCTGTGGAAGCTAGAATACATCTGGAAGCAGTATGTTAGACAGCTAAGTTGATAACAACCTCAAATTGTATGATTCTTAATGCAACAGGGGGATGATTGCCTAGGACACCTGGAGACGTAGGGTGGGGGACAGGGTGCGGGCAAAGCTTAGGAAGAACGCCTAGGAGACTGGAGGGTGGGAATATGGGGGAATCATCTCAGAAAGTGATGTCTGACCTCCATGAGATATCCATTTAACTCAGGGGTTCTTCTGGGGGAAACAGCAACATGGGGAACCCAAGCTGGGCATCCATGACATGGCATTAGCCCGGGATAACTAAGTATATATACATTTGTTCTTGATTGTTTGACAACGTTTCCCCCTCAATTGTAACACCAAATTTATCTAATAAAAAATTAAGAAATATAAAAAAAAGAAATTATAAAAAGTGATGCTCAGAAAGCAAAGGCCAGGAGCAGGACACATCTGTCGTGAATGGAGGGAAGGCCATGGGGAAGCCGTGAAGATAGGAAGGCCGTTCTGAGGAGCTGACATTTAGGATGACCAGGAGTCAGCTGAGAAGCACAGGAAGGAGCATCCCTGTGACCCAGCAGGTGCAAAGGCCCTGGGACGGAAAGTGCCAGGCAGATGCGAGGAATTCAAAAGGAGCAGCATGTGGCTGCATGGTTGGCAGCCATTCGAATTTCATTTTGGAAACATTTAATGTACATTGAATTGCGGGTGGTGGGACCGTGGCTGCTCTTTATACTTTTGTGTTCACTGCCTTATCCACACTTTAAATTTTACAACAAAGGTACGATTTTCATGAGTTTTGTTGTTGTTGTTGAGGGGCAGGGTACTGGGAATTGACCCCAGGAGCACTCTACCACCTCTGACCTTTTTTATTTCAAGACAGAGTCTTGCTAAGTTGCCGAGGCTAGCCCGGAACTTGGGATCCTCCTGACTCAGCCTCCGCCCCTATACCTGTCAAATTAAAGGTGTGCACACCACCACGCCTGGCACAATTCTCATGTTCAAAAGCAAAATATATACTAAAAATATTCTGAAGCCAAATCTACCAAATTATATGTCCATGTACGAATGTATCACAACAAATTCTGCTTATATGCACAATTATAATGAACTCAATAATAACAGAAGGGAAATCAGTAGAGCAAGAGGATCATGGGAAGGGAGCTGGGAGGGAAAGGGACAGTACCAGGGAATGAGACTGATCAAATCAGTTACATGCACATATGAATACAGCATGATGAAGCCCACTATTAGGTATCATTAGAGTGCACCAATAAAAGTTGATAAAAACCACACGATAGTCTGAAGTAGCCTTTTCTTCCTGGCAAGGGTAGGGGTCACTTACTGGTGGGGATGAGGTCCTATACAATGACACCTGTACTTACCAGGTGCCATCTGCATTCCTAATCTGCAGGGCTTCCGCTGTGGGGAGTGCTATATCCTGAGAGGTGGCAGGTGCACACACATGCCAAGTCGCGTTATCTCCCAGCTCCACAGATGCTGATGCCAAGGGACAAAGGAAAGGTCCACAGACACCGAACAGCCCGGGTACACAGTATGTGCGTGGTGAGAGCGAGACCACGGCCCTAGCTTGGTGGTAGGGGACCGCTCCCCAGGGAGGTAGCGCACAAGTGAGACTTGAACAGATCCAAGGGAAGCGCGTGCGGAGTGAGGTCAAATAGTGCCAAGGTCCTGAGGCAGGAGCCAGCCTGCTGTGGCTCAGGGGCTGGATGCAGGCTGGGGCACACTGCACAGGGTGACCAAGAGAAGAGAGGACTTGCGACAGCTCCTGCAGGGGTGCATGGGGCTGCGAGAGCTTGGCTTCTGTTCTCAGAGGGTTCTGCCTGGCCTGCATTGCTCAGGGCTGCGGGGTGTGGGTCTTCAGCAGCACAGGACTGAGACTGGCTCTCTCTGTGTCCTGGGGCTGGGCTGCTGGCATTCCCCTCCCCTTGCGTGTTCTCTCCACTCTACGCTGACATCTTGCAGAACGAGACCGATTCCTTCCCAAGGACCCCAGCAGGCGTCTGGTAGAGGAAGACAGGGCTGAGCGCTTGGTGCACCCAACACCAATGCTGCTCCTTGCCCTGCACCATGCCGGGACCTGGGGCAGCTGGGAGAGCTGGGCTGGGGCTCCCTGAAGGAAGCCCTGTGTTCTTCTTGCTCCTTCCCCAGGTATTAGCCACTGTCCCGGGTGGCTTCCTCTGCCACACCAGCAGGGCAGAGCCTCCTATCTCAGTGCTTTCCCTGGGCAGCCACCCACAGTGACAGACCCAGGCCTCAGGTCAGCACCTGACAGACCGGCTATGGCCTCCTGGTACCCATTTTCCTTTCTTCCTAAATAGCCAGCCCCACCGGGACCAACTTAAAATATGCTTCTTCAAAGCCTCCCTTATAGGCCACCACATCACCGTTCCACTTCCAGCCCCGAGGAAGTAAGAGGACATCACCTTACAGGGCCTGCAGGGAAAGCCATTTTACCTGGTAAAAAGGGTTCCTGTCAGCTCCCCTCTGACCTGTGGCCCTTAACCATTCCGAACCACCACGTCCCCATCTGAGAAGCTGGGTAACAGTGACGATGGTCATAACCAGGCTGCACATTCACAGGATTTCGGAAGGAATGACCATGGTGCCCAGGGCAGGACGGGAGGTCAGGAGCCATCTCTGCAGATGTTTCAGCTCAAGGTGGCCTCAGAGGCCCCACCTGGGGTGAATGACAGTGGAGCAACAAGAAACTTGGGGACAGACAGAGCCTCAGAAGGCAAGGAGAGCTCAGGTCCGAGATGGAGTGACCCGGCCCTGGGCCTCCACAGACCCAGTGCAACTGACGCAAACCAAGAACCACGTCGGGTCTGCATGCTGGGTCCTGTCCCCCAGAGAGACTAACGCCCCTTTCTTGAGTGTGCTGCAGCCCACAGCCAGGCAGGGCTGGGGACAAAGAACGCAGCAGAGTGAGGACCTTGTCCTTGACTGAGGTCCACAGTCTTGGGACATTCACTGCTCTGTTCACTGTCCTCCTCCATCAGAGGGTCTGGAGGTTGAATCCAGTTATTTGCAGAATATCCAGAAAGAAGAGGACCGAACTCCAGGGCATTAGGACAGTCCAGAGACCACAGATTCAGCCACACATCTTGCTCTCCAATGCCATCCCCTGGGGGTCATGCTTGGAACCCATGCTGGTCATTTTCCTCGGTGGCCTTCCTCTCAGCCCACAAGCTCAGCTGGGCACCCATCTCATGGCCTGGAATTTTCTGTACTCCTCTTCCCCTGGCAGAGCAGACCTTGGTGTCACTGTGCTTCACGTAGCTTGGGGTCACCACTCAATGAAGCAAAGGTGCACCGACACTGGGGGCCGTGAAGAAGGAGGTGCAAAATCAGCTGGGTGCGGCTGTCCTGGCAGGACACCAAGACTTCCTGCCCACATTAGGCCCCCAGAGAACCCTCGTGCTGTGTGGGGGAAACCCTGGGGCCACCTGTATGACAGGGCTGTGGAGACAGCATGGCTCCTCTGCTGGGAGCTGGGTGACATCTGGAATCAGCACCTTTGAGCTTTCTGCCCGTCTCAGCTCGCATGGTCCAATACTTACGTGGACAGATCCCCTCTACCTGAACCCCGGGAAAAACCCTGTCATCCCAGTGGGAATGACGGATCTCAGATGCTAAGGAACTTCCAGGCTGCGGGATGCTGGGGAGCAGGAAGGCTATCAAGACACCCCAAGTGCCAGCTCTGTGATTCTCATAGCTATGTGCCCTTGGGCATGTTGCTATACTTCTCTGAAGCTCAAATTCCTCATTCATTAAATAGAGGCAACAGTTTATAATCTTTTAAAATCCCAGTAAGATGAAGCCTGGCACATAATAACCACTAAAAAAAAAAAAAAGTGACCTGTTACTCTTTTTACTCTAATTTAGGAACCAGGAGAGAAACCCAATTTCATTGTATTACCCGCATATCCAGAAAACATTTTTTCAACCCAAAGATATTTCTCACTCAAGTATGTCATTGAATCACAGGACAATGACCGACCATTATTCCGTTCATCTTTTAGAGGATGTGGTTCCTCCAGGGCACTTGTCACATTTTGCAGTTAGTTTGCAATTTATTTGTTTATTGTCCCTCTTCCTCCCTGAAGTCAGGAGAGGAAGTCACTGCTGTATCCCCAGGGCCTAGGACACGTAGGGACCTCAGTAAATATTTGCTGAATGAGTCCAATAAAAGTATGGCCACCTGGCTGCCACCACTGTGTGGCCAGCAAAGGGACCCTTAGCCACACTGATCCCTTCGCTCCCCAGCCCAAGGGCAGAAGTCACAGAGCGCAGTGAAGGAACCCGCCAGTCTGAGTCAATAGAAGAAAAGCGAAGGCTGGAAGCAGGATTCCAGAGGGGAAGAGGCGATTCTGGAACATGCTGGAAACACGGAAAGCAAAGGTTGGCGAGCACAGCTCCTCGCCTGGGGTGGAGAACGGGAGCCGATAAATCTTCCCTCTCCAGGGAGGTTGGAAGCGCTTGGTGTTTTGTTTGGACATTAATAACACAGATCCTAAATCCACTGCCTTATTATGAAAATCTACTTGCAGATTTAAAACACTGGGCCTCGGGTTCTGAGGGCAGCTCTGATAGGTGGAGCCAGGAAGCCCCTGGGGATGCGAGGCCAGGATGTCTGGCTGGAAACCCATCCCACTTCAACCCTGCCTGGGACGCTGGGACCCCCAAAGCGAAGGACTCAGAGTGGAGCTGAGCTTCTGGAAGTGGTGACTGGGGAGCTGGGCTTTTTCTCCCTGGGCTGATTGCAGAGCTGAGGGGCTCTACCCCCTTGCTCCCTGTAGGGCTGGGCTCTGCATCCTGGCTCCAGGTTGGGGTGGCCAGGCTGGGAGAGGCAGAGCTGAGGGGTCTACCCCCTCCCTGTAGGGCTGGGCTCTGCATCCTGGCTCCAGGCTGGGGTGGCCAGGCTGGGAGAGGCAGAGCTGAGGGGTCTACCCCCTCCC